>CM020217.1:24558760-24768760 GCA_009819775.1 Phoenicopterus ruber ruber
TTCACATGAATTAAGACAATCACTTCTATACAAGGAAGTCACATCAAATGAACAGAAGAGGACAGGATATTTTGTCAGAATGGCAGACCTTAGAAAAGGAAGATAATTTCATCCCATGATTCCTGTCAAACCTTTTGTTCTCAGCTGAATGATCTGGAGAGTCAAATTACTGGATAATTTTTACAGGGGAACGGTGGGGAACAACTGTGAAGTGGCATGGGGTGCCAACTGACATGTATGTGGTGGCACTAATTCTTTCTAACTTGAAGAATTAATATACAGTGCTGTAGATAGGTGCTGCGTCATGAAACTCAGTAAAAGAAGAGTTAGGACAAGTACCAACGTAAATGTTTTATTCATAAGAATATTCATGAGACATTGTGGCAGGGTCTCCCAGAAGAAGCAGCAGGAATTGTAGAGTTGAAATTTTATAAATTGACAGGAGGCAAAGAAATTTCTGCTGGAACAGAATCCTGTTTTGTTTAAAATGCGGTTGCCAGCCCACCTGACCCTACAGGTCCCAGTCCTGACCGTGGTCCTGGTGCTGATCGTCTCATGGCTGGAACTGCACCGTATCTCCCAAGGCTGGGAGAAAGGCAAGCTCTGGGATTCATTGCTAGGTGGAGGGAGTCCTGAACCCCCAGGGAGTCCTGAGTCCCCAGGGATCCCAGCTCTCTTCTGTTGGACAAGACTGTGGACGGGTCCTGAAGTAACCTGGTAATGTCAACATTTTTTTTTTTTTTTTTCCCTTCTTCCAGCTGCAGGAATGTGGAACTAAACAGCAACGCTCTCAGCCACCCCAGCTACTGCCTAGGAGCTCACGTAGCCCAGGCAGGGGAGCAGCTCTGGAACTGCTTGCAAGCTGGATGAGTCTTAAGAGCCCTGGGTGGCCACCCAGGCTTAGGCAGTCTGGGGTATTTGCATTTTGGTGCTCCTTTGATGGTTTTATTGTTTTGTTTTAATTATTAGACTTTTTTAATATTAGTGGCTACTGCAGCATAAAACCCACACATTAGGCTTGTAGCCTGCCTTGTTGTAAACAAGCTGATACTTAATTAGCTTTAATGTTGTTTTTAGAGGACAGCAACAACAAATAATGTGCAGTATTTGCTTGGGTCTTCGTGTGTTCGTATTACTGCAGCATATGTGTTGTTTTGCTTTTCAGTAATATTCTTGAGTTGGTTCTTTTTGGATGTGTATTTTAGTGGATTTTTAAACTTTGACTTAAAAATAAGAACTCCTTCAAGGCAGACCTAAGATTCAACATCAATTCCTTGTTTATAAAATAATTTGCTGAGGAGGGCAAACCCTTCTCCCAGCTGACTTTCTTCAGTGAATGGGGAGCTTGTTCTCTGTGTGTTGGTTATTGAAAGCTGAGCTCTTTGTGCCAGATATTTTAAGAAACTGTTGATGCTTAGATCTAATCTATTACATTATACTGTGTTTTTAGACCAAAAAGTGAATGCGTTTTCATGTGTGTGGTTGGGCAGTACATATGTAGCAATTCTAAAAAACAGTGTTGCATAACTATAAATACAGTGTTGGATACTTCAGCCTGCATTCTTGCTTTAGTGTGTTTTGAAGGCAGTGGCTGTGATGGTTAGAAATGTTGTAACAGGAATGTCTTGGCATTAGGCAGTATCACATTTACATCTGATCATGGGGAAATAATACTTATTTTATGTTCTGGGGCTTAGTCACGTGTTCTTACATTTCACTCTCCTAATGGGAACTATTTGTATGTTCAATTTTAGTAGAACAGATACTTTTGGAGTACTCTAGACTTTTTATTGTGCCCTTTTAAGTGGCAGCAAAGGTTACATTTTGAGTTTCTACTCTTCTCATGATAAAGATACACCATTTACACACAGTGACGGAGCTTCCTCTCTGGTCTTGGGTAGACCAGCTTGAATCCTTCCACACCAGTCGTGATTGTGGAGGCATTTTTACTTGGGAAAAGGCACTTTGTATCTTCCTTTCCTGTCCACCTGGGCACGTGTGCTCTTGGAGGCACTTTCTGAACCTATACGTTCATTGGTGGCCTGAGCGTGCACTGAACGCTGAGCAGCTCTTGCTGACTCCTGCTGGGGCATAAGGAATATGGATGGCTTTTAGCATAGTTGGGAACTAGAAATGATTCAGATTTTTTGGAAAAAATTCTGCACCTGGGTAGAATGATGTAACAATTTTATTGTCTGTGCTTGTGGTTTTTATCGAGTAAGTCAGAATTTTCCTTAGACTTTGCAGCTCTTGAAATGAGGTAATGATATGAATTTCAGTCTGGGATTTTTTTAGATGTTCAAAACAAATCTCAAACCAGATTGGTAATACAGCAAGGAAATAAAGGCATGAGAGGTATGACTCCAAGTACTCTATAGCGTTCAAAAAACAGAAGCAAAAAAGGCACCTAGCTTTACCAAATAAAGAAGCATCATTCTTCAGTAATAGCATGGCTTTGAGGGGGATTGATTCATGGCCCGTGAAGCTTCAGAAATGACAGCACATTAATTGTGCATCCATTTCAGAAGTGCAGGGGAAGCCAGATGGATAGAAAATGTAGGTATGTGCAGCAGGACAGAGGAGGAAGTGACTGTTTATGATTAGGAGATGGCTGCAAACCACCATGTTAAAAATGTGTCTTGAATTGCATAGGACAGTCAGGATTGAACCTTAATTCCAGACAGAAGAGCTGAAGGTTCATGAGATTGTTTGAACGTGGTACTTGGCAGACTTTCTGATCCTTAAAGAGAAGGAAATAAATGAAGCATTTTGAAACTTGCTTTGGAGGTCTAACCAACTTCTGATGCAGGAGAGACAGTCTTCTGACTTCCTGCAAGGAAATGAAAGCCTTTTGAGTCTCAGTGGCACATACATTTATTCTGTGACATCTGACGGTTGAAATGGTGCTGAGGTTAGAAATCTGGCCTTCTGTTTTTATCAGTGAAGAGCTTGCTTTGTGTACAAAGTTGTGTGGATGAGTCATACCTACTGCTTTTTGTTTCTCAGCGTGTGAGGAAGCTGTCCTCACTGCTGCTGGTGATAAACATTTGTGTTATGTGGATCACTGGGATAACCTGGAGCATCAGTTCTCTTCTATTTAAATCCTGTCCTCTTGGCTTTCCTCTGTTAGATTTCCTAGTGCCACACACATATAGTTGCATATCCTTAGCTGTATTGTTAACAGTACCCTTTTCGTGTGTGTGTTTATGGAAAACCAGTTGAAAGTCTGCTTTCATCATCTGAATGCATCCCTCGTTCTTCTTTCGTGTTTGTAGCAGGTTATGTTAAATGGTGGTGAAAAGTGATTTTAAATCTTGCGGTAATCAGCAGTAGAACAACCTGATGAAAACTGCAACTTATTTCCTTTTTGGAATGAAGTGGAAAGTTGCGTCCTGCTGTCTTTGAACTGCAGACTGTCTTAAGGCAAGAGGATGAGCTTATGGATAGTGAGCTTCTGCTTACGCAGCTGGAGGGTTTGTCAGAATAAGTTGTAGTTAATAACATGGCCCAGCTAGATCTACTCACACTTGAAGACTCTACAAGAAACCTTCAGCTAGGTATTTACTCTTAAGAACTTTTTCAGGCTTAAGATAGAATGTAGAGATACAAAATGACAAACAAAAACTGGGCTTTGTTTCATTATAGTTTAATTTCTAAACAGAAATAATATTCCATACACTTGAAATTCAAATCTAATATTTCCCGAGGGATGAGGAGCGTGCTGCCATCGCCATGGTGGATGGGGAAATCTCTGCTGCCTTTGTTACCTTCTCTCTGAAGCAAAGACTGAGCTTCAGTTGGGAGGTTTCTGTAAATTTTGGTGAAGAAGCTTCTGCTGTGGTGGCCGTTGGAATGACTCTCAGTAGGGTCAGGTTTGATGGATTTTGTTCCCTGAAGGCTGTTAGCGTATTGTCTTCATCTTACTATAAAACAGACAGACACAACTATAAAACCAAGTAGAGGGATTTTTTTTTTTTTCCCCTTTCCTGTAATGCAGAATTGCTCCTTTCATTTAGATTTTGTGACTTTCTGCCCTTCATGAAGGAAAAAAGGTAATTTGAACTAAATTAACTGTCACTAAATTTGAGGGTGAAGCATCTCTCTCTCTCTCGGTGCAAATATGCCGAAAGTAAAATTCTTTAAAGCCAAGGTACCTTTTTAAAAATCTCTTTTCTCTTTGTTTCATTTACAACTGGCATCAGGAAAAGCACTGAGAAGAGATGACAGTAGTTGATGAGATTTTTTCCTGTGCCTTAAAAAATGAAACGGCAGCAGAGACAGCAGGAAAGCCAGTTCCTTGGCTTTGCTATGCAGCAGTTACAACATTTAAAAAATTTGTAAGGACAATACTATTTTCAAATGGGAATGCTACTATGTGCTGAAAAAAAGGGCAACATTTTGGGGCATCTGTTACATTGTCTTTTCAGTGTTTCCAGTGGTCTCAAATTGCATGAAAGGGCTGGATTCTGAGCAGCTAGGTGGTGTTAGCCATGTCTCCCATTGGGATTGGCCACAGGTAAGAATATTTAGGGTTTGGAAGCACTTGGTAAGAGTGATAGTGGATGCAATTCAGTTTTATGGGTGTGTTGTTACATTACATCAGTAGAAATGTTGCATATACAGGCATCCCTCTGAACTGGTATATTGCACAGGGCAGAGGACTTGGTTTGTAGCAGCATGGAATAGATGTAAGAAGTAATTCGCTAGCCTAAAAATAGCCTATATTTTAATACACTTTTATGAAAATAAGCCTATGGAGTTCTAGTATCAAACAAGTGACATGCTGGTACTAGAACTGTTTCCTTTGGCTTCCTTAATTGAGGAGAAGAAAGAGAAAAAGGAAATAAACCCATGTTGCCCGTAAACTGGAAAGAACATTTGCATAAAATGAGACCGTTTCAAAGTAAAGGCCAAAGATGCTTGGTTACTTATTAAAGCGGAAGAGCTTATCATCCACTTCACTTGCGATTGCCCTACCAAGGCCTTGCCCAAATTTTCAGAGCTTGATTTTGACCTGTTACATTCAGGTCTTACTAAGACAGGCTTTTTTGGGAGAAGGCATTGTGTATGTTTATGAATCTATTTGTCAAATGTTTAGACAGAAGAAAGGAGTGAGTTAGTTCAGCAAATATCTGTTTTTAATTTCTCACTTGTGGCTAACAGTGAGGAGTTTGAGAGTTATACTGAGAATTACTGAATACATAATGTCTGTTCTCTTCCTCTTCTGTGAAATTTTAGTGTAATCGCAATAGAGTGAGTTACTGTAACGGAGCGGTTTTGCTTTCCCTAGGAAAAAAAATGTTCTCTTTAATTTTTTGATTTACAGGAGAAAGGATAGGAAAAGTGGAAAAATTGAAAACACTTATCATCCATAGCTGCTTGAGTCACAGAAGTGTCCATCAGCCTGTATGCATTTCTTCAAATAAAGATGAAAAGGACCATTCCTCTTCTAATCTATGAGCTATGCTGCTCCCTGCCTTTGTCATTTAGACTATTGCAAAAGTGCTTGACTGCCTTTTTTTCCCCCCTTAAGGTATAGTAGCAATGTATATCATTGCAGAATGGGATTGCCCATTCATTAAGGAGCACTGTGTACACAGTGAATATTATGGTGTACCTCATAGATTGGTATGCTGCTTCTGACTTGTCTCCTGGTGAAGTTTAAGGCACTGATTTTGACAGGTGAATACGTTACCTAGAGTGGGGCTAGTATTCTCCTATCTTCCCACATGATGCAGTAGCAGTGACTAGCAGTTTCTCCTTAGGGAAGTGTAGACTGCTACAGGGTATACTACTTAAAGTCTTCATGACACAGACTGATCCTACCTCAGTCATGTAGTTTCTCCTGATGAAGCCTCAAGAATGAAGACTCTAGACTTCCTGTGCAATCGGTGAGAAGAAATGGGCATTTGCACAGCATGATTCAGGATTCCTCTGTTGTGCATCATTTTCTGCAGGTGATTCATTCTCTCTTTTCCACTGCATGTTTTGAAAAGGGAACTGCGGCTCACTGGTCTTCTACTTAGAAGTCTCAGATAGGTGTCTGAAATTTGGCTACAGCGTCAGAAAGAGGGTCAAGCCAGGAGCAACAACCTGTGAGCAAACAGACATGTGCTTTTTGATTGGGGTTTCTAACTGCTTTTTAAATTTGGAGAATTCAGTTGGCAGTGGAAATCTTGGTTACAGTGCACTGCCAGTCTTCAGTTGAATTTATTGAATTTTGATGGTTGTACTGCAGGCTGGAGTAAAATTTTTCCCTTCTCTTATAGCTGAGACGCAAACCATGAAAACTAGTTCAAAACATACCCTTTTTCAGGGAGCTGAATACCTTTAATTTTTTTTTTTTGCCTTGCTGGCAGGATATAAAGCTAAAGGAGCTGCCATTGGATGTCAGTACAATCCTGAAGTCTCCGAATGTGTTTAAAAGAAGCATTTGTGTGGAGGCCCTTATGCAACTGAAAATCTCAACAAGAATTTGGCAGAAATCTCAGTGTTGGAAGATGGCAGATTCCTGTGCAGTGAGATGTTTACTGGTTCACTGTTATATCTTTGGCAGCTGCTTTTCCACTTGATATCTTCAGCTGTTTTTTGAAGCTTTTTCAAAGAATAATGATTCATTTCATGAAATGAATCTACTTTACTGACCCAACAGGGCACTGATTCACATATTTCTCTGGCAACATCCCGTTGTTATCAGAGCTGTGTTCACTTTTGCAGGGTTGCGTTCACTGGGACGTTAGAGCTTCCTGGGCCATGGTTTTATTGCAGGATTTACTGATGCGTGGGGTGACTGTTTTCAACAATTCCTGTGAAAACACCAGGGTCACCAAGCTCTTTGGGAGGCAGAAACAACCTGAGTTTTCCTGTTTTCTGCTGGCAGTGACTGCTAATGTAGGTGCTTCAACAATCTTTTCTCAGGAATACAGCGGTTGGACTCAATCTTAAAGGTCTCTTCCAACCTAAACAATTCTATGAATATAAGCTATTGTACTGACAGCCTATAGATAGGTGGTAACTTCATTGTGTCACATTTCAAGCAGTGTTTTCTTATTACCAGGGCAGATGACTGTAAAAGGCAGTAGTGAATGGACTTGATTTTAGCTCCCTACAAGGTAAAATTCCACTAAATCAGTAGAGCTTTCTCGGACGTTGATTATGTGAGGTTGGGATACTACCTAAAAGTTTTACTGATAGGGTTTTTTTAATGAGTTCCATAAATTCATGAACAAGGTTTCATTGCAGGCTACTGGAGCTTTTTTTTTTTTTTTTTAAGTTCAGGTTAAGCACACATTCTGTAAGTTTGAACGTGTTCACTTGCTCTTTGAATAAAGTAACACCTGAATACACTTGCATGCTGGTCTGCACCCACAAACCAATCATTTTGTGATGTGTTTCTGGATGCTTACATATGCATACCAGTTGTTCACTGGTATACGTGTTCACTCTGTTCAACTTCTGCATCACTGCACAGCGGTACATTTAACCAGAAAAGGCTGGTGGACTTATGTCATTCCAGAGTTTAGAGCCCTACTGGAGAAGAATATTCAAAATATATATTGAAAAATAAGACAGGGTTTGTGGGGTGGATACAATGTTTTATTACTCCAAGTGGCATAATGGACGGGGGGAGCATAGGGCAATCGGAACTCTTCATGTTTCTTTTGTGTCCAAAGAATAGTTTAGAGTTATGCCTGTACGTAGCGCAATTTTTAAAAAGATTTATCTATTTATTTTCAGTGTTGCAGAGCATGAGCTAGAGTACACATATGTTCTAGTTAACTCACCACATTTTTTTAGCATGATATTCTAACCTGCTTGGCCATTAACCTGGCTGGCTACCAGGAGAATTTTCAAACTGTTGACTCATATTGCTTCCATATGTAGCTTAAACCACCTTTTCCCACAGTGGAGACAGCTTGAAGGTTAGCTACATTTTCTTTTCAGGGCAGGGAACAGCATATTTTGAACTGAGTCAACACATATGAGTAAGGGAAGTAAATCTAAGCTATTATTAACTTTTTGGGGTCTAATCTCATTTTTGCTGAAATCTTTGCTGGTTCCATATCAGGAAAGACCAACAGGGTTTTTTGTGCTCCTCTTCCCCATGAGGTTTAGTAGTCTTCAGCATGCGTAGCCATGGCTTGTCTTTTCATTTTTGCATCTTTGTGAGGATGGATCTTCACAGCTGCCATTGCTTTCATGCCATCTGAGGATTGGAGGGCGTGAGTTGCTCTCTGTGCGTGGGACCTGATGTTTTGAGGATGTGACTAATTAAGTGGGAAATGACACGTAGGCTGCATGCCATGTCATATTATTGAGCACCTATATATAGGTGGAGCCTATATGTGGTTGGAGCTCCTTTTCATAGTTGGAGCCCGTGTTTTGTGTCATGCAGCAAAGGAGGGGTGATGGCTAGTAGAACTGCTCTGCAAAGTGATAGAGTGGTACTCAGCAGTGTTGTCCCTCCGATTTTGCTGTCGAGCCAGATAGTGGCTTTGCAGTATGAAAATGAATATGTGGCATTGCTGCTATTCACCCACCTGACTCAGTTCTACCTTTTTTAATGATCAAAAAAGAAAGTGAAGCTAATAATAAAAAACAAAGTTTCCTGTATTGTAACCTTTGGATCTCTGTAGCCAAATACAAGTGTATTGCTCAGTTCAGGAGACATGAGCGCGTAGTTGAGCATGTATTTAAGCTTAACTATGTGAGTAGTCTGAAGTCAATAGGACTGCCATGTTGAACAATAACACTTTTAGCGTGTGCTTAAAACCCGAACCAGATAGATACGTGGCTTTTTTCAAAGACATGTGGCTAACAAACTCTTCACTCCCAAATGTTTTATTCTAGTGTTTTCGAGTAATATTTGTGCTTGCATTGAATGTTGTTCAATGCTCAGCTGAAAATGCTGAAATACAGATTTCTTTGCATTATATGATTTTGATTGTTTTTCTTTATTTTTGCAATCCCACTCCAGCCTTTGTAAGGATGAATGCTATGGTGGTGTCACCAGGGCCTAGCTTTGCTGGACTCCAGCTTGCAGAGACCAAACGTAGCCTTTGCTGAGAGAGAGGGCTCAGAAGATGAGAATATGGCCTCCCCAATTTTTTTTACTCTAAACGGCATGTTAGAGTTTTGTGCTGTATAATTCTTTAGGTATTTGGATTAACTCTGATAAAATTATAGGTGGTTGCAAGGGAGTTTATTATGCTTATAAATTGTAGTGGGGCTCCCTGTAATTTGTTATAATTAATTCAAGAGTTCAAGGGCAGAAAATCAGGATCAGGTTGTGGCATGCCTTCCTTTCTTGCTAAAGCATGCCATTACTGGCCTTTTTATTTAAAGTTTAACTTTGTGTTTGTGGGTTTATTTGAACTTGGAGTATCTAAAAAGTATAATACACTCGTAACAAAAAGTACAAGTACAGAGGATGGACCTGTTGTGGTTGGGGGGTTCCTTTTTAAATTCAGATAAATTAGTGGATACTGTAAAGCTGCATCTGCTGGCTAAGCCTCTCATGGAAGGAGTGCGTGTTTTGGAAGGCTTGTGTCATGTCTGCGGGCCGCAACAAGGCCTGGTGCATGTCCGTGCTTGTGGCCCATCAGAAATGGCAGGAAAAGAAAAACACTCACAGAGCACTTCTTTACAATCCAAGCTCAGTCTTTTACTGCCAATGAGAATGCCGAGTGTGATGCTGCTATCTCATGTCTAACTGCTAGGGGTTTCACTAGCCATCCATTTAACACTGGACACCAAAGAGCCATAACACTTTGATACCAGGCTATACTGGCAGCAGCTGCTTATATGTGAGAAGTTATAAAGCACGTGTTACCTTCCTAAACAGTCCCATGTCCATTTGCAATACATATATTCTTTTCTCTTTTGAATGTTCAATTTTTGCTGCAGAAATTGGACTTCATTGACTGACTCACACCAGAAAAAAAGCTTATTGCTCCTAAAACGCTCATACTTTGCGTTTACATTTGAGATCTGCCAACTGTGTAAAGAATTGGTGGAGATGGAGATCTGAAATTTTAATAGACTGTCTTTTGAGGAATGCATGCGAATGAACAACCTTTCAGTAGTAAACTGATGAAATAGAGGTGGTAAACAATTAAACAGTGCGAAATTCTGATCAGACTGTTTTTAGGTGCGCAAAGGTTTTCCTGTTCTAGTATCCTTAGGCAGGAGTTGACTGTGTAGCTGGACCTTAACCTTTGGAAGACATTAGCCTTTGGTAGGAACTTCACTGGTCAGATGTGGTAGCTTACCTTTCATTGTGTGCTTCATTGCAGCTCATAGAGCAAGCCAGCCAGGAGGCTGTGTAGTATTTGTCCTTATGCTCACAAATTGCATATCAAAACAAATGAAAAGTGACCGTCATTGTGAAATTAGCCTGTTTTAGCCAAATCCCCTTTTCTCCCCTTCAGCTATAAACTGTTGCTTTTAAAGAGAGAGATTGAGCAGTGTGGAAGTAAGTGATATGAACTGTGTTTTGATCTGTCCTCCTTTTTCAGTCCTGTGTGTGAAGATGATGCTAACCCAGCATTGTTCTCCCTCGTTAGGAAGGGGAAAAGGAATGACACAGATCTTTCCATGTATTTCATTTATTTTCTTTTTGGTTTCAGTCATGTTTTCCATCCAGCTGCTGGAGGAAACCAGGATGTAGACAGTTGGATGCAGCTTTTGAACTACCTCATTTCTGGGTTACCTGAAGCTAACCTTGACCTAACTTATAAGGTTGTTATGATCAAGGAGTTCCTACCCTAGAAACTGTTATGACTGTGTTTTTACTATTGGCATTGACAGTTTGAGCTTCTTGAAGGAATTTCCTCCTGCATGTGTGACAAAGGCTCTTTCGTCTCCTTCCCTTCTTTTCTGCCAAGTCTGTTGATCTTTCTGAAGGTCTGTGACAGGGTGTGGTAGACTTGTTCTCAATAATACCCTTCCAAAAATATTACTCTTTAGTTGTGAAGCACAGCAGTTGCTTTTTATATTCTACCACAAATCCCAGATAAATGGCTATTGTCTAGTGCTGCAAAACATCAGACTTTCCCTGGGAGAGAAGTTGATGAAATTCCAGAGGAGCAAGCTAGAGATGTTCTGTTTATCAACACCATCTCAGTTTTTTTACAACAGCAAAGACGAGGCCTTAGCACTGCGTTACTGACAATGACATCATCAATGTATGTACCTCTTTTTTTTTTAAAGTGGCTTTAGATTAAGATGTGCTGATTGAGTCCTTGCTTCTAAAATGTGTTTCAGCATGCTCAAGCCCAGAAATCATAACACCATCTTTGCCAATATACCGAACATTGTATCTGAAAAGACCAGTCTTGTCTGCCTGCCTGCCTTACTTGCCGTATAAAATGCAGTCCAAGTTTGCAGTCAGTTTTGTTGCAGTACATTGAGTGACCCACATGAAATAAGAAGCATCCAGTAAGTAGTACTCTGGATAGAGACTTGGGAACAAAACGTAGCTCTCCCAAATCTGCCTTGGTTTCCTGCCCAAGTTTAGATGAGTAACTTCACCAGCCATGTGCCTCAGATACTCTATTTATAAAATTATGCTAATGATCATTAATACTATTTAAAGCATGTTTTTGTCAGAAAAGCAACCAGTAAGAGTTACATATTATTATGATTGTCTCAAATATGTAATAAAAAAGTAAAAATAACCTTTTGGTCATTATCAATTAGTTCCTTTGCTTATTGAATAGCTGAGTCATTGGCTCATCTAACTCAAAAGCTGAGAAAATGTGAAAGACTGTTTAAAATAAAAAATGGGTTTCTCTTTAAAACATAGCATATAGGTATCTATGGAATCCTGTTGCTAAATAGTATCAAAGCCAAGATTATGGCAAATTTTAAGGTGTGAGATGAACAATAGACACATCAATATCAAAGCTAATGCTTAAAATAATTTTAGTAAATGATAAAAGGCCTCTGTTCTGGAGAAACTGCTTCCCCTGTGGGCAGATTATTGCATAAGTGTACATTGCAGCATCTTTGCTCAGAAGTATATTACCATACTGAGATAAACCCAAATGAGCTGAGTCGGACTGTTGTTGCGATTCAATGAGACTTTTATTGTGTTCCTAATTTTAGAAGATCACATTGTATTCTAATTGCAATTTTTTTTTTTAAGTTGGAAAAGAGCTGAAAGTCTTGAGCTAAACCACTTGTGGGCCAATCTATTTCTCCTTTGAGTCTTAAAGACTTCTTATTTTGGAGATGTGAAATGGTAAAGCAGTTCTCTTTTCCTCCAGAGAAGAAGTTAAACTACATAGCTATGCAGTTATCCAATAGATAGGCTTAACGCCAAAAAGGTACCTAATGAGTTATAAAAAAGTTAGTCATGCCAGTAATTGCATCATTAGAAACCATTTTAAAGGAATTGTACCTCTTGGGTAACTAATACATGTTTTGTAATGTTTTGTGTATTTTCAGATACACTCAAGGTAAATATTTATTGGTATTGAAACTGTAATGTATTTATCTGTACCAGCTTGAAATTTCCAGAAAAACACACTGACTGATTTAAAAAAACCCCACCTTTTTAAAAAGTGTTTCCTGCTGCACTAGAGATAATGTATATATTCCAAACCCTTCCTGTCCCTGATGTACAGAGAAGGAAAGTAAAACCAGGGAAAAATAACAACAATCCAGACTGATCACAGTACAGCATTCAAACAGTATTAATCCTTATTATCTTGATCCTGTCACCTTTTTGTTTAAATGTATTGATCTATGTATGTGTATGAAATACGTAGTTAGATTGCAAATCCCTGGGGCAATAAGCATTTTTTGTTCTGCTCTTGTACATTTCCTAGCAGAGTTGGATGCTACTTGATTACTAAGGCTACTGGGTCTGATAATATGGAGTTATTATTAATGAAGTATTTGCCTTGTGGTTCTTTGTGGAAGTCACTAGTAGGAAAATTGTGAAGATGCAGTGCACTTACTCTGCAAAACTAGTTCCTATGCTTACTTTTGTAAACCATCCTTTAATTTCTCTACAAAGATCACACTTCCAGTGTTGATCGGGCCAGGTTCTGCGTGGCTTGTGGTATCCGAGACATTGGTTGTCAAAGGGAATGGAAATCAGTACAATTGAGTTATTTTCTGCATATATAAAACAGCAACAGAGGTTATACATCAGATAAACAGTGGTGATTGAAGGGTACAGTGAACTCGGTGACACTATACAAACACCCACGTTCTTTTTTGAAGTGACAGGAGAACAAACACGAATCCTGATCTTGGGAGGTCTATGCAGAATTGTATGGGCAAATGGAGTTTCTCTACATTTACACAGCTGTAGCCAAGTCTGAATCTGGGTCTTGCAATTAAATTTTAAACCAGTACCCTTATCTCCTGCTTACTAATATTATTTGGGTTTTTTTCTCTCTGATGTAGTATGGATTGCTAAAATGCAGATACTGATTCTGGAGTTCAGATGTTGTCTCATAATTGTCCAGTTGCAGCTTATTTACTTTATAAAAAGTGTGCTTTTTGATGCAATAGATGCAAATGTACTTTTAATGTTTTCTGTGTTGGCTAAATAGAGTTGTGGGAAATGATATCCTTATAATTATGGCTTTGTTCAGACTTGTTGTCCACTCCCATTCCCCTTGGAATTAGCTACAGGCTGGCAAACTGTAGTAGCCTTTATTATATTGAATACACAATTGCTCTGCTAAAAATGTTTAACCAAAATGAGCCACGAAGGTGAGAGACTTCAGCTCTCAGCCCACTTGGCTATGGTGGTCTCTCTTTGGCCCTGCACTCCCCCAGTACGCCGAGCTGGCTCTGTGATTAAAGCTTTGTAAGTCTTAATTTTGAATTTCTTGCCTCTTATTATTTGGGGGTACAGATTGCAAACTTCGCTTTTGTTCAGTTTCCATATGCTTTCCCAACTAAACCACCTAATAGGAGGCTTATGAAATGCATGTTTTTATCTGCTGTTCTGGAACAGCTTTCCTCAGTGAATGTATAGCTGAATCATTTTTAAAATGTTTGATTTCCCTCAGATTATAGATCTACTTTTGCAATCTAAGCGAACAAAGAGCAGTCTCAGCTAGCATAGTGACATAATAACAGCATTTAATGTAATTTCAGATGGAGGAGCCTCAAAACCTTGACAGAATATGGGCCGATTTCTCCTCTCCGTTGGCTGGGCAGAGAGCCTGACCACAGTTTTGCAGCACAGCTGAGCCATGAATCTGTGGCTGGTAGAGCTATTAGAGCCTTCTGGCGGAGCTTCCTCCAGGGTATGCTCCTCCTCTTCCTTGACGGTGGAATTAGCCACTCCAGTCCATGCCTTGTGAAAGGAGGTGTCCCAGTTCGTGCCTTATGCAGCCACAATGAAAGGAGATGTTGGGGGACACCTTAGGTGGGTGACCCTTGTCGCTGTCAGTCCAGGGGTAAAGATGAAGCTGGTACAGAGTGTAGGTTTCTGCCTCAATCGTCCTCAGTTTATCTTGGCGCTTCCGTTGAAAAAGGTGTCGGAGCCATAGCAGGTGATTGCTTTTCAGTGCGTTTGCCTGTGAAAGGTGACAACTTTCTCTGTGAGGTTTTTCCTGATGGATACACTAGTTAATGTCAGGGAGCTAATTGTATATGTCTTTTAAACTCTTACTGCATGTCAATCTACAATATGTAATAAATCCTAAACTTTTTTTCTGCTACAGTGTTAGTAAATGCAGTGTTGTACCATAATATTGTAGAATGTTCCTATTAAGATTTTAAAATGTGACCTGTTTCTGACAATCAGGGTGAAACATCTGTAAATGGTCATCTTTCTCATAAAGTGGGTGCTGACTGCTGTCTTAAAACATTTTTTATGAAGTATTGGCAACTAAAATTGCAATTAAAACCCTGTATCACTGTTTCTTTTGAAAGTCTTCATCGTGATATTTGATACTACAGTAACTGCATTGACATTGTAATTTTGATGATGCTTACCTAAAAATAATCCTTTCTGTGGTTTATCTATAGTTTTGTGAGCGCTGTGTTTGAAATCATGGCTCCAGTAAAGCTGGTGACACTCTTGACTTTTATTGATCTAGGATGTCACTGTAAGATTTTTACATTGTTTTGAGTTTCATGTAGTCTCTTAACTTGGTGTTTGTTTTGACAATAGCTCTAACTTTAGGGCAGATGTGGATTTTACTTTTGTTCTGTTAGACTGAAATACATAGCTCGTGCATGTATATGTAGCATTGACATAAATAGTCTGCTTTGGGATTACAGGTCTCGAAGACCAGATTCAGCAAACACTTGCTCACCTTCATACTTGATAAAGCAGTTTATGTCAAGCTTGTATGAAAGCGTACATATTTTCAGAATTGGGATTTAGTCATTGCAAAGCAGTGGAAACAAGTTAATTTGTCTCCTGGACTGAGCAAGTGTGAAACCTGGGGCTAAAGCACAGGGCTCAAGCTGGGAAGCCGTATGCTTTTTACGCTGCCTCTCTCAATCAAATTTCAAAATCCCTCAAAGTTTTCATCTTCATTAGGCAAATCTATGCATTTTAAATGAGATTATATTTTTCCCATTTGAAAATGTTCTTCTGCCTTTTGTGTGGGGAGAGAGGGGAAGAGGAAGCCTAAAATCAGTAACCCAACAATTACCTTTTAAGTGCATGTAAAAATTGTGAACTCCGAAGGGAACTTCTCAGGCGTGAAGAATATGTGCAGAGGCCTTCCCTGAGAGGATTTCTCTGCCCTGCAGTGCTTGTAGCCTCTAAATACCCTGCTGCCTTGGGAGTACGGGTCTGGTCAGAGCGTTGGTGCTGTCTAGTGGCAAGTTACTGCATCTCACATCGCTGACGGAAGAGTTAACTGAAGAAAAATGTAAAATGCTGCATTTGATTAATAGCTCTCAAAGCGTGGCTTGGGTTATGCCAGTTTTGAAACACATAGGTATTTTCTAACACCTCCACACGGAATTAAATGGTAACATTTGTGACTATAGTTAAGGCAGTGCAGTCTCTGTAACATGGATGATGTTACAGTGATTCTCCTTTTTGAGAAGGAAAGGTTAATTGCATTGGTACTGGGAAGGTGACTTACACACACGCACACACACACACATCCAAAATCATTAAAACAAGACCACAACAGTGTCTTTGCTATCCCTAAAAGTTCAAAGGTAAGGTCAGATGTGGTGTGCTGGTTGCAGCTGAGTCCACTTAGGAGTTTACTGTCCCCTGGTCTTTCTGACCGCTCTTTGCTGTCTGCCTGGCAGAGGCTGCAGTCTCTGAGACTGGCTAGCATGCTTGTGTACCATTTCATTCTAACCCAGTTTATCTCAAGCGATTGTTTTTTGAATCCATGCCGTTTTGAGGGGATGCCCTTTGTGTTAGGAGGGTGAGAAGGCATGCAGCTGAAGGGAGCAGTAACCTCATAACCTGGTTCAGCTGCAGCCAGACTGGCATGTCCGGTCACAGCCTGAGAAACCTCTTTGCTGGTTTTGGGGGTTTCCTAACTTGGGTCATGCGGGCGCATCAGTTACTATCAGCAAGTCTGGGGGCTGGGTGCATGAGGCTGAGTGCACGCATGGACTGTGGCTACGCCGGAACAGTACAACTACCTTTGGGCTCAGACCTGATGAGTTGTTGCATATTGGCTGAGAAGGAATTGCGTTTCGCCTCAGTTGGTACAGGTTACCTATGTCTGCACCAGAAGTTTAAGCTGATGGATGCGAGATCGTTATATTGCTGTAACTCAACTGTATTTGATTATTGGCACATCAGTGGCTGATATGGTGTCCTTGCAATTGTGGCTATAATTTCTTCAGCTGCCTGTCTTGCCCCTGCCTAGTTTTACTGCTCATGCCACACAGGTAGCTCGAGGGAACATGCATTGGTGCCTGCAGAATAAAAAGCTGTGGCCTGTTAATGAAGTTGTGTCCACTTTAACCCGATATGCCGGAGGGACTGGTACATATCCCTGCTGCTTTGGCCAGCTCTGCTGTGCATCTGATCCAGTTCAGTGAATGGAAGGGATGCATGGATGGGGACAGTAACTTGTTAAGCTTTTTGTGGAAAGCTTCTTGTTTGTCCTCATCTACTCTATTGCAAATGTAAGGTGAAATGTGTGAGTTCTGTCGCTGTGGTTAAAACTAACATAGTTTGTCTTGTGATTAGTTACTGCAGATCAGCAAGTGCATGATATTAGAAGCTGGTTTTGCTTGATTTGTGTGTCTAAGTCATCCTTACAGATGAGAGATGCCAATTTAAAAAACTTTTATATGGGCCATAGTTAAAGTTATGTCAGTAGGTCAAAGTATATTGCAAAAATTCTTTTTCTTCTATCAAAATGGTGACACTGGAGCAAAAACAATAGAAGAAATGTGGAACAGCTTCTTTTTGTATTGGTGACTGCATGGGCTTCAGTAACCTCTACAAAATTTATGGAGGAGGTAATCCCAGCAGATGTCCCTCTTCTACGTGGTCTAGGGGAACACAAATTAGAACTTTTTATTTTCCTTTTCATCCACCTGGAAGCATTGCATATGTAGGGATCGTATTGATTTGTTTTGGTAATGTGGAACTTCTGAAGCCAGGCACAGACTGCTGTTTAACAGCCTGACCTGTTTGTGGTGAGTTTTTCTTGCTTTCAGCAGTCTTTTGTTCTGTAGAAAATGTACAAACATATAGATGTTCTAATGTGTGCTCTTTTTTTGTTTGTAGATATCAGTATTACCTACAAGTGAAAAAGGATGTTCTTGATGGCCGATTACTTTCTTCACTGGAGCAGGGAATTCGACTAGCTGGTTTGGCAGTGCAAGGTAAGATGACGTGACCGGATAGCCCTTTTCCAGCATTGGCTTTTTTGGTTTGTTCTGTATGTTGACTGGGCACTAACTAAGGCCTTGTATGGCTCCTACTCGCAACAGCTGGGCTTTCTATTGATTTAAAAGTGCATAGGTGGACTGCCATTGATGAAACACACCCTCAGGGAGGGCATGATGGACCACATCACAGTGTTCAACTTTCCCATTTCTAAAATCCGTGTTAGTGAATCTGAAAAAAACCCTCCAGTTCTTCCAACCCCAACCACGGAGTACTTTGCAGTAATGAATTTGCTTCACGTTCTCTGGTTTGGAATGCAATTACATCAAAGAGCATAGCAGCAGCTTTAATTTTGCCTTTAATTAAAAACTCGTTTTGCTGTATAGTGCTATCTGAAGTATGAAAGAACACATGACCATAATTGTTACGCAAGTTATAAATTAATAATAAACAACTTCTTACAGTGTGATTTTTATTCTGAGCCTCCTAAGGACATCAGTAAAACTGGGATCATATAATGTATATGGGCAGAGGAGGAAGCCCTGTGTTTGGAGAAAGTATGTTTCAGTCCATCCACGACTGACTATGAGAACCTAAGGTAGAGTTTCAGCAATCATGCTCTGGGCATGTCCCCTGATGAGAGGGAAGGGGGAAGTATATACGTAAATAGCAAACATGAAGATCTGATTCTTGAAAATTAAAGGCTCAATTGAGAGTAATGCTAATATGGTCTTCCTTAGGGCGGTAGAAATTCCATTTTAGTATCTTATTTCTTGGTTATAAATTGAAGAAAAAATGTTTCTTGTCAAATCTTGAAATGTTTTATTAATAAAGGAAAATATATGTATAAGATTCCATACTGAATCTTGCAACTTAACTAAATGAAGTTTTTCCAGTGTGTGAGTTAGGGCTAAATAGATACTGAATATGTTTCACTGGTCCTGTGTTTTTGGAGCTTTTTGCTGTCTTTGAGAGTGAATCTTTGTAATCAGTTTGAAGTAATCACTTTTATTATGAATTTTCTACATAATCTATTATATTTCAAAGACCATTGCATCCGAATGCTGCACCTAATCTTGTTCGCTTTATTCCTGACCTTGTATTACTCCCTTTGTCCTTTGCATGTGATGCAACCAAAGATATCTGAAATACTTGTTTCTTTTAAACTTTCAGACTCTGTTTCATGTCCATTTTGATTTCTTTCTGTTTATGTTAAAACATAACTCTGAGGTGAAAACAAAATGAAACTGCATTTTTGGCATCCTACAATACGTGAAATTGTCTAGAAGCTTTGAAAGAATGTTTAGCTAATATGATTTATGGTGGGAATTTCCAGCTTCTATAATATGAGGATCTTGTAGATGGCGTTTGATCCAGTTCAATTAATATAAAATAAAAACCTCCTGGAAAGATATTCTTTTGATATAAGCTGTTGTGTATTCAACAGATAGATAAATATAGGTTTTGTTTTGTTTGGTTCATTTTTTTTTAAGGTAGTTTAGCCTTTAGGAAGCATTTTCAAAACTCCACAGTTTCAAGGACATTTAGACAAGAATCCTCAGCCTGACATATGAGTGAGTGTGAGCATGGAGATGAGTGCCTCTTAAAGAGATGGAGAAGAAGTAGAAAAGCAAGTAGAAAGGTGTGGGCCAGTCAATTGTACTGACACAGTCCTTGTACTGTTATATTGACTGCAGAAGGATAAGGCCTTTTTTGTCCCCCCACTCAAACCATGTTGGTTTTTGACAGTTAATTTTTAATAGAATTGACTAGTGGATTTTAACCTCCTAGGCTGTAAAATTAAGCATCTTTTGTACAATTGTGTAGAGTTGTAGCAGAGGTAGGTTAATTTTTTTAGTTTTGCCTGGTCAGGGTCGGGAATGTTGGAGAAGCAAAATTGTGCACCGTTTTTAAAGAGGCTGAGCAATCCCAGCCTTGTTAGATGGTGGTATTAGTTCATGAAGGCTACAGAAAAAGAAACTCTTGCACTCCTATTAGTTAAGCATTGCAAATGGTCATAATATTAGGGATCAAAAGAGGGAAATTACTTGTTTGATCTCTGGTAATAACACTATTATTTTCAGACCTCCATGTTAAAAGCTAAAGTACAAGCAGAAATCCTTGTGCTGGGTTGTGGCTTCAGAGAGAACTCGCCCACTTGAAATTAAGCATCTGTGCAAAGGTTGAGTGTGGTCTTAACATGTGTGGAAAGTGCTAAAATGAGTAATTGTGTTGTTTTTTCCAGCGGATTTTGGAGACTATAATCAGTTTGAATCTCATGACTTTCTCCGAGAGTATGTCTTGTTTCCTATGGTGAGTTCCTTATGCCCCTCTTTTGTGGTCTTTTATGAATAATTTCTCTGTGCCTCAGAGATGGCTTTGTTGATAACAGAGTAAAAGCACCAGCACTGAACTATTAATAGTGGAAATAAACTTTGCTCCCCAAAAGCTGCAATATACCTGATTGTATCTGAATGAATATATGCTATGGAAATTTAGCCCTTGTTTCAGTTCCTGTTAAGCCTCCACTAGGAATAGATGTCAACAAAAGAAACGTACTTCTTTGAATCATAAAAGAGTGTGCAGCTATTTAAAAAGGTGTATATTAGCAGTACTGCAGTATTAGTAACATGGCATAACAAGGGGATATGAGGGCTGCTGATGTAGTAAATGTTGTGTCACAGGACAAATCATGCAGCCTTTCCTCAAGAGAATGTGAATTTACATCAAATGACTATTGGACTGAAGTGAAGCGTGAATCGGGTCTTCTCAAAATGTTCTCCAGGGACTGTGCTGTAAATTTGTTTTAAATTTACATTGGAAACTAGCAAATAACTTGAATGCCAAGGGAAGTGTTTTAGGTCACTAATCATGTTAGAAACTCTGGTAACAAATGCCAAGCACTTGCAATCCATGACATTGAGCCTCTCTGGGAGGATAAATTAGAGAAAAAAAAAAAGTCTACTGAGGTTAAGGCTGGCTTTATCTTAGATGAACAAGTGCATCAGCATGGATCTTGAGTCTAAGTTTCATAAAATGTAAAGGATCATGGAATTCTTTCTAACTGGAAAAAAATTTGGAAGTGGAGTGGGGTTCCCATGCCCTGAGTGTAGCTGCCTAGCAGTTAAGGCATCTGGTTTCCCTCCACAATTAGTGGAGCGGTAGAGGGAGAATGATTCATCTCCCTGTAATTTCAAGGCTTGAGAAAGGCACTTCCAGAAGCATTTCATTCCATTTAGCAGCACTCTTTGTACAGGAACTGCAGCAGATAGTCCATTCTCAAGTCCAAAAAGGTGACAGCTGCACAGTGTCTTGAAGTGAAAGTGCAATTTTGAGCTGGTAGACAGAGTTCAACACCACCTGAAAAAGAGAGTCAGCAGGAAGAAGGGGAGTTAATGAATATCTAGAGATCTGAATATGCCTTGTGTAGCTAGAACCTGTCTTCAGTATTGAACTTTCGCTAAGAAACTTCTGTTAGCCTGACTAGTGGAGCAGAATTTCTTTGGTAGGCTGCCTTTATCTATTGATAACTAATTGATGATCTTGTATTGATAGTTGATGGCTTATGAAATAGTGTATGATAGCCTAAGTGGGAAAGATGACGACTGCAAATATAGACAGAGAAACGTGTTGTCAAGCTGTCACTTTGTAAATTACGGTACTTCTGCAAAGTTCTTTCAATATATGGATGTTATTTTTCTTTTCAGAAAAAATCAGGAGAGGGTTTAGGCCTCCAGATGAGCTTTCAAGCCACATCTCCATGTGGTTCAGCAGTTTACTCCTTGGGCCCACCTCCTTGAACCTCCATTTTTGAGTCAGCTGCCTACATGGTGTTTTGGTCAG
Organism: Phoenicopterus ruber ruber; assembly: GCA_009819775.1. Taxonomy (NCBI): domain Eukaryota; kingdom Metazoa; phylum Chordata; class Aves; order Phoenicopteriformes; family Phoenicopteridae; genus Phoenicopterus; species Phoenicopterus ruber. The sequence continues at coordinate 24,580,404 of CM020217.1, forward strand.
CTCTCTTCTGTTTTGGATGTGCTCACTTTGTGGTATCTTGCTGTTCATCTATCCTACTATTACTAAATTTAACAAGATCAGCCAAGTGCCTGCTTCCTGCAGTCTTCAGGAGCCTACTCTTAAATCGACTGTTTCTCTAGGCATTTCTTCAACTTCTTGTCTTTGCTCTTCTGGGGAGGAGTGGCTAATGTAATAGTAAATATTTCATCGCAAGTTCAGTGACAGTTGCTAAGTGCTGCAGATATAAACTAGTCCTGAAGCAAGTGGGAGGATTTGAGCGAATCTCGGGCGCAGAAAGAGCCTCCAATGAGAACGTTGCTATAAATTCATTAGTGAAGTGAGCTGGTGGATGAGGGAGGGGCAGCTACGTTTGTGCTGTTTGATCTTGTGAGGCTGCAATGTGTGTCAAATGGTATTTCTTCAGCAGTGAAAAGAACAAAGTTATGTACACAGTACACCCCACAGGTGTGTAGCTGTGCATAGGCATGTACCATGCCATTTTTCATTAGCACGCTACCACTTTCACATTTTTTTGTGGCAGAAGCAAATATCAGAGGGAGGGCCCCATTGAGCAAGAAACGGGCAGTGTATTTAAGTACATTACATGCAGCCTTAAGGCTTTTTTAAATAAAAATAAGAACTTGAGGTTTTGCAAGAAAGTTTTTCAGCTTCCTTTTTTTTTGCCTTGAATTTATGAGCTGACTTCCTTTATTAACTTGCTTCCAATTATTTCAGAATTGTTTCTACCACACATTATTCAATGTGCAGAAGATAAAAATTTCTGCTCAGGAATGTCTTGCAAGCATAAAGTACATTTTATAACACATTTGAAGAAGTAGCAAAGCTTTCAATCCCTTTTAACAGGGGAAAGGGAGTAGCTTTAGGTTGCAGGACAGAAAATAACCATGACTTTGTTTTCCATGGTCTATGCATTACTTTGGGCTGGTTTAAAAGGTATGTATTAATTTGTAGACTTCCAAGTGTTTTCAAAGACCTGATTGGTCCTTATCCAGGAAAAGATCCCTTATTCGTGCTCTATACTCTGTTCTCTATTTTGGAATAATAAGCACCTTACCCCTATTTTTAACAGTATCTTTTTACTCTCCCCTCAAAAAAAGATATTAAAAACCCCAGCCCCTCATGTTCTCCTTGCACATTTTCAGCATCCCATGCTCTGAATTTTCAATGCAGTTGGCGATAGGTTCTTTCTCTGTAACTACCTGGAAGAGTGTGAACAGGAAACAATCCTGAAACATCTGCTGTCATAATTCCTGTCTTTCTCTTTAGATGACTAGTTTTCGACGCTACTTCATATTTTTACAGGATTGGACCCAGGATGAAGCTGTCTTGGAGGAGCTGACTCAAAAGGTTGCTCAGGAGCACCGAACTCACAGGTGAGCTTGACGTGTTAAGATTTGGATTTTTTTTTTATTGTCATCATCCTCCTAGTACTTCCATTCCTCCCCATGCTTTTCTGGCAGGGGTAAACTAGCCTGTCTTCATGTTATTATTATGCTATGTCTTGCTGGATTTTCATTTAGTCTATTACAAAAGATTATCTGCCTCTTGTGAACACAAAATGGCCTTAATGAACTTAATCCCAAATAAATGAGCGTTTGCACCATAAGGTTTAATGAGCATGTGTAACACTACTTGTGCTATGTAGTAGCCTCCTTTCTCTTCTTGGTTTCATTTAAATCCTGACGGTGAAAAGACCCTGTGACTTGATCAGGGGTGGCCTGAGGGTCTGTCCAAGGGTTTTCTCTCATTCAAGAGAGAGGGGGATACACATGCTCACAATGTAATGGAAATGAAAATAACAAGAGTTGGGTTTTAAGTCTTGTTGTGGAAAAGATACAATATGCTGTTACTAGTTAATGAGCTAGGAGTGTATGCATTAGTGCTTCAGTACAAATACCTTCTTTGTAAGCAGGACTCTTTCCTGTCATCTAGGTGTTTTGGTGGTGGAAGTATTCAAACCTCTAGAGTGCTGTTCTTAGAAAAATGGCAGTGCCCATACGTCATGGGAAATAATCTTTTGTGTTATATTATGAACTTGCATTTAAAGCTTTATTACACAAAATGCGATAGGAATATTATGTGAAGGGTTCAGCACTCCCCATTATATGACAGAAAATGGTTGAAAGGGGCAAATCTCTGAGTCTAAGGCCATTCTTGGTCTGAGCTTCAATGCAAGCTTGGGCCTTTGATGCAACCAAAGGGTTAGCTTCCAAGCTGGCCATGAACAGGCCTGGTTCTGTTCTCTCTCTGCCGTGGGCTGCTTGTGTGATCTTGGTTAACTCACAGACTTGAAAGGAAAGATTTCCCTCCCCTACTGTGATCTTCAGTGCTATTTCTGCAACCGAAATAACAAATGCTTATCCTTACTTCAGCAGGTAGATCACATTCCACCTCCTTTCTCTCCCTCTTTCTCCCAAGTATTTGTCTGGTTCCTATATTTCTGTTTGTAAGCTGTGGTAAGGAGGAGCAAAGAGGAGAAACATTAATAGTGGCCTTCTTTTGGAGAAACCTGCAATCTATTCTGACCTCCTTTTGAGAACTGAAATCTGTCTGAATTCCTGAGCTGTGACAGGAGCATGTGTAGACACGTGTGTAAAAGTTTTCAGCTGGTTTGTTCTCTGTTATGAAAAAGAATCTGTTCAACATTTGGATTTAGCGCCTATGTTTTTGAACAGCCAACTTGAAAATGTAGGTCTTCCCTTTGAAGTCATTTTAAGAAACTTCAGTGAATTTGTATACTGTTTATGCAAATTAGGACCCATATGGCTCAAATTGGCCATCCAAAACTAGACACAACCTGATGCCATGGCCTGATGTTTTAATAAAGCCTGGAAAACATTTGATGTGTGCAGAAGAAACTGAGTAATATGATCAGTTCAGTTTGTTCCTCCTGTAATTTGAACTGTGCTTTGTACCTTACCTTAGCAACATTTAGTAAAATTCCTCCCCTTCCTGATTATGATCCTAATGTTGAAAGTCAGTTTTGTGTTGTGCATTTCTAGGCAGCATCTCCAAAGGGTCTTCTAAACTGGTTTGTGAATCTCCCATTTTTTCATTAGTATTTTTTATGTGCATATGATATTGAACCAATTGCTGCCTTTTGTTACTCTAATTGCAGTGGCATTACAGCAGCAGAGGCTGAGCTAATGTACATCAATGAAGTGGAACGCCTTGATGGATTTGGACAGGAAATTTTCCCTGTGAAGGTACGTTAGTGTATATTATAGAAGAACCTCTGAATCAAACGATGCAGTAATCTAGAGCGACTTTTGGAACGTGTGCGAGTCGTGTTTGTCCAAAAGAGACAGCACTTGTTTCACTGTTCTGGAAGGTGAAATGGTTGCTGGTATTTTGAATGGACATTGCACCATGACGGTATCTTAGGCCCATAGTGTTACTTTTCTTCCACCAAAATCCTTTGCATAGAAGAGGTTGCTAAGTTCCAGGGCCTGCTCTCTTGGGAACCCGAGATGCTCCTTGCTTTCCTTTCCGAGTTTTGTCTGAGGGACAGTGGCTGGGGCAAATGAGCCTCAGCTCTGATCTTCTTTAACAGGATAGGAAGTAAAGACCTTTTCATGTCTTTCTAAGTTGCTATTTACCAAACACAAACTTTACCTTTCCTTAGTTTCTTACATGTGCACACAGGTCCTCCACACATTTAAAATTAAGGGGGGTTTCCAAGGTTTATTTTGCATTTGTAGTCACTTTCCCTTCACTGGAAGATCCTTTCTGCCATGGATGGTCTACCTGGCCTTATGGAGCATATGCCACGATGATAAAGTTGTGCTGAGAAACTGAAAATTGCTGTTACCAACATGACCCATTTCTCTTTGCTAACCAACCCAGCCGCTGTAAGTGGTGGACTGCTAGCAATATTTTTTGCTACTTAAAGATGACTTGAAATTTAAAAATAACCCAAAACAAACAAACAAACAAAACCCCAAACAAAAAAGCTTTCTGCTGAAGTCAAAATTGATCCTTTGGCTAATCTCAAAATTGGCCTGAAGGGGAGGAGCTGAATGGCAAAAAAACCCCTACCCAACAACAAAAATTGTGAACATTAAGTATGAACAGTGGACTGGGTGCTCTGCAAAATTGCAGGAAGGTGTTACCCTTGGATCAAAGAGCAGCAGGCTGGCCTTGTAGACAAGTAGCACTGCATTCAAAGGGAAAAATGAAAGATTTCTCTTTTGTTCATGTTAGAAAATGCTATTAGAAATACGTTTCTCTTTCTTTCTGTATCGATATTTGTGTGTATACCCACACACATATGTATATTTATATGTGTACGAATACATACATTTTCCCAGTCTCTTTGCCTTCTAAAGCTGCCTCTGGGACGAGGCAGAGGAATGTGTAGTCCTCTAATGAGACTAAACTGAAGACTGTGAGCCATAGGACCTCTGCTGACTTGTAGTATATGTGGAAGAATGCTGGTGTATGCGGCACTGAGAATCAACGCATAGTTCTGGGGCTTGAAAATTGCCATCCATCATTTGTTTGCAAAAGGCCTAACACTTAGTAGTTAGAAACAGGTGCAGATACTCCATTGTTGCCTTCTGGGGATCAAATACAGCAAGGCCAGGAGAACAGCTCTAATCTGATCTATTAAAATGCAGGGGTGCCTGATGTTCTCTAGAATTGCACTTCTAGAATTCTAGAATGCACTACGCTCATGCATAGTGCATTAACTTCTCTCATATCCTTTCTTCTAGCAGTTCTTTTTAACCACACTCTTTGTGTTAGCATGATTTTTATTTACCACTTTAAAGTGTGAATCAATTACTGTATATGCAGCTGAGAGGGAGGTTTTTTTGTTGATAAATGTAGAAAAACCTCTTTGTCAACAGCATTAAGCTTGTGTAGCAAAAAAGAAAAAGCATTTTTAAGAAAACAACTGATTGCAAAATGGAACAGTAGCACATGGTTTTCAAATGGGAGCCTGCAAGGAGACATGAGTAGGCACAAAAACGATAGAACTTCGGAAAAACAACGCAAGAACAGTGGACGTTATGTGGTGCATGCAGATGAATATTTAACCCAATAATTGAAAAACAATGGAGGATGTATCTGTATAGAGATACAAGTACTTTTTAGGGTGACATGCTGTGAACTTCTACACGGAGTACTTAAAAGAGGAAGCGTGAAGGGTATAGCTTTTGAGAGGGATTTCATCTCCAGGTGTGGTTTTCTGAAATCTCTACATGTTTTAACAGGTGACTGGAGAAATACTATGCATGTGAAAGAGGACTATTGCTTTTGGTAGTCATACGGGCTCTAGATAGCTATAATCTCAGTGATAGGGAATGTGGGGTATTATACAATGAGTGCTAGTTTGTGGTGTGTGTTGTTTGATAGAGGAGAACCTTGGACTCGTTTAGCCTTTGTCTGTTCTCACTAGTCAACAGAATGAACCCAATTAAGTGTTAACTGCTTTGAAATAATGAAAAATCAGAGTCCAATCAAGCAGCAAAATATAGGTTAGTCAAGGGTTAGTCCTGTATTCATCCTGAAGAAGGGCTTCTGTTTGGTAGTTCAGCATGCACTTGTATGCATGTATTGGCCAGTTTCTTTATTAAACTAAATATATACCCTTTCTCTGCAGGATAATCATGGAAATGACATACACCTTGGTATTTTCTTCATGGGAATCTTCATAAAAAACAGAATTGGAAGGACAACTGTGATTTATAGGTAAAAACTAGGGTCTTCTGTATTTAAAGTGAGTTTCTTTTCAGAGCTCCGTGTGTGGGGTTTTTTCCTTACTTACATATGTGACTTCAATAGTGCCAATCCTCTAACTAAGGAGTAGTCACCTCGCTGTTTTCAGGATTGGCCTCTTGGCCGTAAGAGGTGTGATAAAGAATAATTTCTGATGTCTGTGAATGGGTTTGACGGCAAGAAAGACATAGTTGTCTGTCATGTATCCTGTTCTACTTACAAGGCTTTGATCCCTTTTCTTTTCTTGCCTTTATGTCTGCGTCTTTGATGCTTCTGAATGCAAATCTGTTAAACCTCACAGTTGGCAGCCTAGGCACTCAACATTTCTGAAAATCTGGTTGCCGTATTTAGGCACCCCACTAAAAAAGGCTGAACTTTCTCATTCCGTAATCTTGAAAATCCTGGCTGTGTCACTTGTTTATTTGTTCTGTTGTTTAATTTGGTTATTAAGAATCACTTAAGCATTTCCATTAACATTCTTTTGTTGGTTTTGTTACTCCTTATAAAAGTTTGTTCTGTATGAAAATGTTGCTATAAATCTCCATGATTCCAGGGAGGCTAGGGTTTCACTCATTCTTCTTTGCTACTATTCTGGTGGGTATTTCCATTACTGTTGGTGTTAACTTGAAGTGGATTTTTACTAGTCCCTGTTATTAGAATATGAACATTTGTGCAGCCAGAAAAATTGTGTTTTATGAAGAGCACTAATTTTTAATCAGTAGCTAAGGCTTGTGTCAAACTTAAGCTGGAATGTTGGGGTTTTTTGCCTTAAAAGGGATTTCAGTGGTCATCTTCAAAAATGTTAGGGCTCCCTTTTCCACATAGCTGATGTTTTGCATATTTAATTTTGAGAAGAAATTAGATAATCCTTTAACTGTGCCAGGTGACAAAAGCAAGAAGTTTCTTTACATGTAGAAATGATAGTTGGTGCTGGGATCCTTACTCTTTGGAAATATGCACTTCAAGCATCCTGCCATAACATGAAGAGGAATGCATGCTGCAAACAGAACAAACAAGTCCTTTCCATCCCCATGGATTGCATGCAATGTGCGCAAATGTCTGACAGTTATTTGTAAGAAGATTATAACTCTGATCTTGGGTAACCTGGCAATTACTTGAAAAAAAAGATTGCCAACATAAAACCAGAGTATTAACATGGTATGCATAGCCTACATAACCATGTTGTCAACTTAACCTTCTTTAGGAAGAGTTGGCACTGAAGGAAAGTTGGAAACAGCATTTGGAGAGGAATGGCACTATTTAAAAAAAAAAAAAATTAAAAATTCCTATTACATGTGGCTAAAATTTATCAGTTCAAAAATGCCACAGTTTAGTATAATGTTTATCATTAATGTGTTTTCAATGTATTTTCTATTGTGAGTCTTCAAATTGGTGTTTTTAAAGAGAGCTTTTAATTCTCCTGCTTTGAGTTAAGAGCTGAATATCTTTCTCCTTTAATCAGAGCATGACTTCCTTATTTTCCTGACCATGCTTCTTCACCAAACAGCTACTGAAAAGCTTTCCCATAAAACGAGATTAATGTTGACTAAGGGATTCTTAATGTGTTTGTGAAATGTTTGAATGTATGTGTTGGCAAACTCTACTGCATTTTTTTACTCTACAGGTGGAATGACATTGGGAATATAGCACATAACAAGTCTTCGATTGTTCTAGAGTTGATCAACAAAGAAGAGAATGTGCTCTTTCACACAGTAAGGAAAAGATTTAATCAGTGTCATCAAGAAAGCTGCTTATATGAAAAATAAACCTTTAAAATTCCACTTTCCCGAAGGGGCTCACTTGCCATAAGCCCTCCCCCCAAAGTTCACATTTTACTTCATGCAGAGAGTGAAATTAACTTCATTTAGCTACCAGTATTTGTATTCTTTTCCAAGCAACCCAAAGAATACTATGCTGGGAAGTCTGCAAAAAACTGAAGTGCTTGTCGGATGAAACATCCACACTGCTACACTATCTTTCATGCTGGCATAAATATAGCAGCATAAGCAATTGTCGAAACCGGGCATAAGCTGCCATGCGTGCACATACTGGAACTCGGAGGGCTGCAGTGCTGTTCTGTGCTACGTAAAATCACTCCACATCTCCCTGAGCCAAGGCCAGTATAGAAACTAGACCAGCAAGCTTGAGCCATTTTTTTTTGTTGTTGTTGTCCCTCCCACTGTGACTTAGCAGTAAAGTGGCAGCATGTAAAGGCATGCCACTGTATTTCAGTAATTCAATGCCTTGAATGCTCTTGAGGGCACTAGACATGTTCTTGGCAGCCACATTCTGTACACGACGGACTTTACCAAGCGTTACTGCAATTGGATTTTTAAAACTCTTCTTTGTTACTTCTTCGTAAGAATAACAAAATGAATGATTATATATTATTTTTTCTTGTGTTTAAAGGATGATCTTGAAAATGCCAAATATATTTCACGGCTGTTTGCAGCAAGACACAAGTTTTACAAACAGAACAAAATCTGCACAGAGTGAGTACTCTTTCTTCAGAGTTGTTTTCTGACACCCTGCTTTGGAATTGCTCTGAGTTTTGGCGTGTCTGGTTTTGTTTGTTTTTTCTAGTCACTTGTGTCAGTTATTCTTTTCCTTTTTCCCTTTTTTTCTTGTTTTGTTTTAACCACCAGCAAGAACAGACAATTGAGAATGAAATTTCATTCTCCTCCTTGTAAGTCTTGATGCTCCCCAAGCAGCCAAATCTGATAGAGTCTTGGAGTGAAGCCCTTGGTCTCTGCCACTCATAACCCAGAGTATTAGTATAAACTGGAGTGAAAGGTGACATGTTAACATGCCAAAATGTGAATTGCAGTAGCATTTTCAAGATGCACTACCCATCTAGCAGCTGAGGTCGGTGGAAGACACAGGTTGTCATCTTCTAATTTGGGCAGTATAATTTATCTGCTTCTTATGTGCACCAAACAAGGGAGGGCACCTGAGAACGTTAATCTGTGTAGCCATACTAGCACAACTCGACAGAGACTGTAAATCTGAACCTGAAGTCTCCTTTAGGCTCTATTTTGAGCACTTACTAAGGTACTGGCCTTGAGCTAGTCCTCTCACACAGGTGGATTCACACTAACTGAAGGAGGAATTCATGAGGCTTTAGTTATAAATCAAAAGTCTGTTAGCTGAGGATGTTTCATTTATACCAGCACGCAGCAATTTTAGTTTGAGATAAATTTAGCTTTGAAAAGTTTAGAGTTTTGAGAAATTTTCATGATGTGCTGGGTTTGTATAGCAATGAGAACATGAATTCCTTGCAAAACTTACCAGCTTAGTTAGCTGGAAAGATATGAAGAAGTCTCGTCTCTATCAACAGCTCTAGTTAGAGCTGGACATCCCATCTGTTCAGCTGGGTAATGCCATCTGTTGGAAAATAAAGCCAAAATGATGAAGGGAAGATTGGAAGATCTAGCTTTCTAATACTACATATGCACACATTATATTAACATATGGTGAGTTAGAGTATTGGAGAGACCAATGAGGTGAACTGCATAGTGATCTTTTCACTTACAGAAAAGAGATGTTGATTAGATTTCAGATGGTGCTTACAGTTCTTGGGAGGTGAGTGGAAGACCAGAAAATATATTTCTTAGCAGCGTATAATGCATTTCAGTAGTCCAATACTAAATCTAATAGTTTCAGAGGAATTGAGTTCAAAGGAAGCTCCTGATTGTCTCCCCTGTGACAGTCCAGAAAGAAAACAAAATACCCTAGTCTGTCATCTTGGGATATTTCCCCTTTGAAGCTGTATATTGGGGTCAACAGAGAGGACTATTCTGTTACTGTTCATAATCCAGACTGCAGAAGCAATAGCTTTTGATCGTGTTTATTTCTAAACTCCGAGCCATAAGTATGTGGGTACCATGAACTGGGTATATGTAGCAGCTTCATATACAATTTACAAATATTTGGACTAATAAAGATAAGGAACGTCATGACGTCACAGGGTGAAATAACTGGAATTTAAATGTATTTTTGCCATTAGAACTGCTCTCCTTACCACAGTCTCATGTGGTATCAGCTTCTGTGTTAGAGCCACAGATAGTGATGACAGCATATGCCAATGTGTGTTTTCTAGCCAAATAATTTTCCTGCCCTCTGTGTTAAAATGATAGTTGTTTGTTTTCCTGTGTGCATTTCCTCTAATCGCACATAACATCATTCACCAGATCAGAAACTGTAAGAGGACAAATTCCACCTTTCCTCTCTTCACGTAAGCACTATATTTCTGCCTCCTTCAACTTGTTTCTCTCCCTTCCTCATTTTTTTTTCCTCCTACACTCCTTGTTCCTTCCACTGCACCTGGCTACTCTAACATTGTATGTGGCTCTGCTAGTGTTATCTAACCAGTTGCTTTTTTTTTTTTTCCTCCCGATCTGTGCGCATTGCTTTGGAGTGATTGCTATGAATTTCGCAAAATTGTCATTGTTTTAATGTTCACCTAAAGTCACCTGAGACTATGCCTGTGCACCATGTTCAGTTTTACTGCTTAAGAGACTTGTTTGATTCATTTTTAAACCAGAGTTTTTCTTTCTTGTGTTTCCAAGTAAGCCAAATAGGATAATGAACAGAGGCATGTATATTTTAGAACTGGAATACTTTCTGTATTTAGAGAAGAACCTGAATTATTTTCATTTATTCATATTTTTTTAAATCTCATGAATGAGCAATACTTACAGATTCTTCATCTCTTGTTTTTCCCATTCATTCTTGAATCAGAATTGAAATATTGTGGTTTCTAGTATTTCTCTTTACTTTTTCTTCCACAGACAATCAAGTTCTCCTCCCCCTATCCGACGACGGCCCACTTGGAGTAGGTCATCCTTGGTATGTGCCACAGTGGGGTCTTTAAGAATGTCTATACCAATTCTAATTGGATGGGTCATTGTGTAAGATGGAATACATTCTAAATTTCAAATAAGCACGTTAATTCATTTCTTGTAGGCAATATGATTGGAATGAGTTTCAAGAGTGTGCCTGCCTAGGTTGATTAATTTAACTGGATAATATCACCACCGAATATTAAAAATTACAGTCTTCAAGGCATGATATTTTTATTTGCCCTGCAGAAACTGAGCATCTTTTCTACTGGATTGAGGTTATTTCAATATGTAGAGAAAATAATCCTCTAGAAAGTATTTGAAGTGTCTTGTGCTATATACATCAAAACCTAGTCATTACATAATTTTACAGCTTCTCATTTCGCGTTTCTTCCATTCCTCATGTTTTTGTATGAAGTCTACTTACAATTTTCCAGCTTCTTGGGTTAAAAGCCTATTTTCTGTGTGAAGTTACTCTGATATTAAGTAACTTCTATTATTATAATCAGTACAGGATTGTGATTCCGAGTTTTTCTTAAACTGCATTTGTTTCCATCTAACTGATCTCCATAAATACTATAAATCTGACAAAATTGGGTAACTTGTTCCTGAAATCTTTACAAAAAAAGTCTGTGGGAGTCTTTTTTTTTCCTGGTCAGTTCTAAGGAGACTTTTTTGGATCCAATTTTAACATCTAGTATGTCAGTATTTCTTACAGTAATTCAGAATCTGTTAAATAAGAGTAGCAACAGCACTGCTGATCCCTTAGACAGACAGCAATATTATCTATATGCAGGTTGCCAGTTTTCATGTGTGATATAGGTTATATCTGCCTTGTAGCCCTTCCCAGAGTGGTAACTCCATTAGCCTATCGCTGCATAGCAGAAAGCTAATCTGGGCAGGAGTGTTTTCTTGACATATCCCCACAATGTGGTTACAACTTGTGAAAATGTTCCAAAATTAAGGTTGCGCAGGTACTGATACTAGGATGGCTTTATCTTTGCCGATTTCAGCACAGGCTATTTTCCTGTGTGCATATATATGGTCCATTAGATCTAAAAGTTGCATTCTGTGTTTCCCAACCATTGGCAGGACAGCTGTTGTAGCTGGCTCTGGATTTCTTTGTCCTTTCATTCTTAGCATTTTTCTAAGGTGTCACGATGCAATACACAGGCTGTGTATTACGTTCTCGAGGCATATTTACAGTATTTTTGGTTTCTGCTAGTTTGGTCCCTGGAGATGACTATGAAAAACTGAAGGTGAGGAAATGAAAGGTGCTTTGCATTCTTATGCTATGGCCTCAGATATATCACAAGGGGAAAGAGAGAGCTGTCTTCTATATTAGATATGAAAAATGGAAATCTACTTTTTCAAAGGAAAAACAAATGCTGCTGTCTCTTTATATTTTGAACATAAGCATGCAACAAGTTTTAAAAAACCCCAAAGTCTGAGGAAGATCAAGAGGAGGAATGCGTGCTCATCAATTAAAAAGTGAACTGGGCTGCTAACCCTTCATGTTGAACTTTCAACTGCTTTTTTCATAATTGTTTTGTTAACTTGTTGGAACAGTTCTGTTTGGGGAGGAAAAAAAAGGCCCTCCTGACTGTTGTCTGCACTGTACATACCTTTATACACCTACCTATTCATTTGTCTTGCATGGTAATAAATCAGTAGGCATAAATGGGAAGTGAAGTGGAATTTTTGGGGTGAGGCTCTGCCACTTCACTGAGGATCGTGTTCAGACTTTCAGATTAAGACCCTTTATACGGTTTTGGCATCACGGTGAACCTGTATTTTATTAACTATTACTTTAAAGCCATTTTATGCTGTTTCTTTTTCCTGTCAAGCCACCCAAACCTCCTCAGTGTAGGAGATCTTAATATCATGATATGTTTAATTAGCTGGTTTAAAAAAAAAAAATCCAAGTGATCCTTAATTTGGGTATTGACTTTCTGCAGACCTCAAGCTTCTCATGTTTCATCGGAAGAGGCAGATGGGCCTTCAAAAAAAAAAAAAAAAAAAAAGGGAAAAAACAGAATAATCTCTAATTTCTTTCTAATTTCCCAGTAGAAGTCACTTTTCCTTTCTTGCACTTTTCCTCTGCCCCCATTTGTTAGGCTTTCCAACATCTTGGTTTGTTCCAGGCTAAGCTCCACTACTCAGGTGGTCAGCAGCAGGCTCCTTTGCCCGGGTTGTTCAGTGGTTTTATGCCCTTGGAAGTAACTGTTGTAGCAGAAATATTTCCTGTCATCTTCCAGCTCTGGCTTAACACAGCCATTTTGTATGCAAGAATTCATGTGTGTGCTCAGTTTCTTTGATTCTCATTCCTTCTCTCCATTTACATAGAAAATGTAAATTTAACCCCTTCCCCACCCCCTCTTCAGTAGCTAACTTGCATGGTGCTCATTTCGTGCGTGTGTGCAAAGGTAAATTATTTGCTGTTTCTTTTTTGCCTTGGGCATCCACAGTATTCCTTAATAGTTTGAACTACTTGAATCAGCCTAGATGAAAAGCCCTTATTCCGCTGTTATGGAAGACATATTCACGAGACAAGAGTGTCTTCCTTCTCTTTCTGCTTACTTCATATATCAAAGTATGTTTTCATAAACTTTGCTCAGCGACACCAGACAGGACATTACAGTGCAGGTAGTAAAATGTGATTGCAGAACACGTCAGTTTACCAATGGACAAAGCTGGTGAATACAGCGTCAGCTATGATTTATTTTGCTGTAAATGATCCTGCTGATTTAATGCTGAATTGCCCCCTGTGATAGCTATTGTGTTAAAAAACTTGTTGCAGTGCAGATTCTTGGAAGAAGGCTCCAATTCATTATCTAGGGAATCCAATATTCGTGTAATTTGCAGAGTTATTTTAACTCTGAGCATATGTGCTCCTATTGCTTGTATAACAGTGTTCTCGGTCCTTGAATTTGTTCCGTCTCCTGCTTTTGTCCTGATTAGGTGTTTGTTTTGTTTTAATTCTTCAAGGGCAAGGGCTTTTAATAAACTTCTGAAAAGTTCTAAGTGAGCTGGGAGCCTGGATGTTGTTTTCTGAAGTGGTTGAGTTTAAAGGAGTCTTAACTGGTCAGCTTTGGGCTCCTTAACAAAATTTAGCAAGCAATTTACAAAATGTTATTCTCTGTTCTATAAAGAAATGCCAAGCCATGTGTCTTTGGCTGCGTAAGAAAGAGCAGTATTCAGTGGAAAGGGCGTAGAACCATTTTTCCTGTTTCAGCTGCAAAAATTGTAGCAACTGAAGTTCCTAATGATTTTCTTTTTCCTTGTGCTTTTATTTCAGCCAAGACAACATCCATTTATACTGCCTCCTATGCATGTCCAGTGTGGAGAACACTACACTGAAACACATAATTCACAAGGTACTTAGAGCATATCTTTTTCCTTTAATGGGCTTCAATTTTATGTGTATGCAAAGAAGCTCCTACCCCTTATGTCTAGATTTCTAATGTCATCATAGTCAAATGGCAGTTGCTGCTGGAGGAGAGCTAGCAGTTTTATAGTTAATGTTGCAGTAAGCCTTCTGTTTAAAGTCCAATTTCAGTTTTCAGATTTCTCTAAAATGTCTGTGCATGATTATATGGACCTTAAACTTGGTATTCCAGTTCAGTGAGCTGAAAAAATAATTTCTAAAGGAAGTATGATGGCTGTACTCAAAGGCAGTGCCAGCTGGGGCCAGGGAGAGAAATGGAGTGAGGGAAAAGGAGACAGCAAATATCTTTTACTATAGGAGAAATCATAGTGTCCTGGTCAAGAAACTGTATATTTAGATAACTTTTTCTGCTGATTTTTCACCAACATCTGCCTGCATTGTTAGCCTTACGGACTTAAGGAGGGTTAACTATTTTTAGCCCCACATTTGACGAATAAATTCTCTAAGAGGTTGTACCAGGTTATTTTGATCAAGGCTAGGAATGGAGCCCAGCCCCTGAACACCTTGAGTCTCACACCCTTAACCACACCACCTTTTGGAATACACGTAGCCAGGTCTGTGTTAGGCTACATTCTTTGCAGTTCGTGAGAGGTACAGTTGAAGTGCTCTCACCAGCAGAGGAGCACTTAGTCATACCTGGTAGCATTTTAGGGTTGTGGTGGTCTGACTTTAAGGTAGAATTTGGTAAGTCTTGAAAGGAGCCATTCAGTATAGTTCCTTGCATACAGGAGAAGATTTAGTAGCCACTTAGTGGCTACTACTGTTTTACTGTGAAACTGAGGCTCTGAAGGGGGATGTTCTCAATTTCAGAAGAATTGTAAAGTTCCCTCAGTTTTACCACAGACTTCTCCATACTGTTGAAGAACTAACTGATTTCAGAGTTTTGGGAGCTGATACTCTTTTCTTATGAGATTTCTGACATGGGCAGTCTTGCAGTAAAGTTTTGACCCAGGACATAATCTTTGCCATCTTGATTCCCTCTCATATATCCTTTGCTGAAGTTATTAATATTTTTTAGCACATCTGTAGGGTGGTTGGTTTGCTTTGGGTTTTTTTCCTGAGTCTTGATTGCCCTGCGGTGTTGTACTTCAGATCCTCAAAACCAATGGTTGGTCTGAAGTAGGATTTCCCATTTCACAGTCTTCTGCTACTTTGAGTAACAGAGAGAATGAGAGAATTTTTAGCACTACCATAGGCTAGCAGCACTGGATTTTTAAGGTGGCAGCTGCAGTGAATCCTTCCAGGATGCTGAGGGAGGAGATGCCCCTTTATTCTTCCTTACCGCCCCAAGCAAAAACACTTCCTTTTTTTTCCCCTTTCATGTCTCCCACAAGGATCTGAACTACCATATTTTGCTAACTGTTGGGAGTGTTTACGGGAGTAGCTTTGTTTTAGTTCTATTTCGGTGACCCAAGGATGCTCCCAAGACCAAATGTTCCCTGCAGTTGTTGTACACTAAGCACCCTCTGTAATCATTGGTGCAGACTGCATTTGAAGTTTGGTTAACATTGAATGAGTCCTTGTACGTAAAAATTGTCAACGTCTTTATCTCTGCTCTACACAGATAGCATTTTCCATGGAAATGAAGAAACCTTCTACTGTAGGTCTCAGACCAGTTTGGACAGGTGTCCAGTGGACTTCAGCTACTTGAATGGTAATGGACCCAATGGGAGCGTATGCAGTGCCCACAGCATGAACTCCCTCAATCGCTCACAGAACTTCATCCAGGCATCTCCAATGTCCTCTAATCTGAGCATCCCTGGAAGCGACATCATGAGAGCAGACTATATCCCCAGCCACAGACATAGTGCAATCATAGTACCATCTTACCGGCCAACTCCGGATTATGAAACTGTCATGAGACAAATGAAGAGAGGGGTGATCCAGATGGATAGCCAAAGTCAGTCTTTAAGGAATCTCAATATTGGAAACACGCATGCTTATAACCAGCCGGAAGACCTAGTTTACAGTCAGCCAGAGATTCGAGAGAGACATCCTTACACGATTACTTACGGGCCCCAGGGTGGTGGCTATAACAAGCCTGTCGCCCCGTCTGACCAAATGAACCCTAATAATGCTGCGCAAAATAAGACAGCAGCCAGTGCCATATCCCACACTGTCAGCACACCAGAACTGGCCAACATGCAGCTGCAGAGCAGCCAGAGTTACAACACCGCTCACATGTTAAAGAACTATCTCTTCAGACCCCCACCTCCGTACCCGCGCCCACGTCCTGCCACTAGCACGCCGGACCTGGCAAGCCACCGGCACAAGTACGTCAGTGGGAGCAGTCCTGACTTGGTCACTCGCAAAGTCCAGCTCTCGGTAAAGACCTTCCAAGAGGACAGCTCGCCGGTCGTCCGTCAGTCACTGCAGGAGGTCAGCGAGCCACTCATGGCAGTGAAGCATCCTGCGGCTGTGAACAAGCGCCATAGTTTGGAGGTCATCAGCAATATGGTACGTGGTATAGAAGCCATGGCGTTAAAAACTTTAAACGCTCCTCTGCCACGCAGGAACACTTTGCGGGAGCAGGTGCAGCCAGAAGAGTCGGTTCAGATGGGGCATGACGTTCAGGAAGTTCCTCATTATCATCACAAAAAGACATTCTCTGATGCCACGATGCTGATACACAGCAGCGAAAGTGAAGAGGAAGAAGAAACCCCGGAATCTGTGTCACGGATAACAGCACTCCATGAGAACATGGAGTACAGTGCTCAGCTGCAAGCTGCCTTGGCTAGAATACCAAATAAACCTCCTCCAGAGTATCCTGGGCCTCGTAAAAGTGTCAGCAATGGAGCCCTGAGGCAGGACCATGTTAGCATTTCTGTGGCCGTAGCCAGGGCCAAGGCCATGAGGCCAGGGCCTTCCAAAGCCATTAGTGTCTCTCGAACTGATCAAATGGCACTAAACGGGTCTTCGCTCGGGCCCTCTATCTCAGAGCCTGACCTCACGAGTGTGAAGGAGCGGGTCAAGAAAGAACCTGTCAAGGAAAGGCCTGTGTCTGAAATGTTTTCTATTGAGGACAGCATTATAGAAAGAGAAATCATGATGAGGGTAAGTGCCTTCCTCTGTTGCAGTGGCTTCTTGGAAATTACTAATCACACAGGTCAGTTTCCATACCAGAAAACTGTTGGATCAGTAAACTGGGGGGAACGCATGGGTGGGAAGATGTTGGTTTGCTTAAAGTCAGGAAATGTGGTATTAAGTGCCACGTACAATTTGGTTTCGTTGGTCTGTGTGGCCACCAAAGGGGCTGACCCCATGCACTGCTATTGGGCTTGCCCGCTTCCTCTGCTGCGGTTTATTTGGCTGCTGGCTGGATCCAGGTCTGATCCAGCTGATGATGCCACCACCCTGGGAGCAGTGCCAGCCCGAGGTGGGTGGCAGGGCATGCAGCCACGTGATGGGGAAGCTGACCGCAAAGCCCCCCTCAATGCCTGCTCCCCTCTGCCTGCGCGGATCTCCAACTTCTGCAGATCTGAGGGCAGGGTGAGTCTGAAACGTGTTTGCTGAGATGGGCAGGAGATTGTGTGTCGGCACTAGCATTTTATTCCTTCTTTGCAGGGATGTCGAGTTAAGTATC
This sequence comes from Phoenicopterus ruber ruber, assembly GCA_009819775.1. Taxonomy (NCBI): domain Eukaryota; kingdom Metazoa; phylum Chordata; class Aves; order Phoenicopteriformes; family Phoenicopteridae; genus Phoenicopterus; species Phoenicopterus ruber. The sequence goes on from CM020217.1 coordinate 24,598,018, forward strand.
ACATAATATATAACATAATGGAAACTCTTGAGTTTTTCAAATGATCTCTTTGATTGCCTTTCCTGCCACTTTATCTAACATAGTTATCTGGATAAAACACTGGTAGCTGTAGAATATGGATTGCTGGTTTTGCCAATAACTAAATGAGTGAACGAATATCTAATTACAGAAGCAGCAGATGTAGAGGCTGGGCGGTGAGGATCTGGATTGTTTATTTTTTAAAAAATGTACTCAAGTATGAGAAGTAGGATCCTTTTAAACTTGCAATGAATTTAGAATAAAAAGTATTTAAAGGCTTCAGTGCCACTGCAAGCAATGGCAGAAATATGAGAGGTGCTTACCTTTCAGTGACTTACGTGTGTGCTTGATGTCACACTCTGGGAAGTGCAACTGCTGTCACAGAAATCAAAGTGTGTGCTGTGGTTCTTTTGTTCAGAATTGGGGGTCTGAAACAAAAACAACTCCTGAAGCAAATTAATGAAGCATCTAAATGGTCCAGAGCAGAAAAGAGTTGGTAATGTACTGGGTCAGTAACTAGTTAGATTTAAATACTACTGTATTTCAAAGAAATTTTCTAAACATATGTATAGTGCTTCTCGTTGGTGATCCTTGCATTGATGTAAAGGTTAGGAATCAAACTTGGGCCACTGAGTTGTATCGTGGAGATTGAATTTGCTCCTTACAGAATCTTAAACTTTAAATATAGAATAGATATCTGACTATAAAATACAATCTTTTGTGAATGAATACTGCAGACATTGGTGTAACAACAAGCATATACATGCTCTTTTGACCTTCTGGGGAAACAAAACACTGAGAAGCAGGAACCCAAATGATCTTAGGATGGAAATGAAGGTGAGGAGAGAGCTTAGAGATGTTGTTTGAGTACTCTTCCTCTGAATAATCATTCAGATCAGCCTTTGGTCAAAAGGTGCTGCTTTTGTTGTTTTGAAAGTAAAGGGGTGGTTTTAACACTAAGCTTTTAAGGTGGTTTCAGCCTAGATCAGGAGTCTTAACACATGCAAACCTTCCTTTTGTTGTAGGAATCACATATTAATGGTAATTTGATGACCTTGATCTTTTAAACACAGACTTTTCTATTTTACCTTGCAAAAGTGACAATAATAAGAGCCCCAAACAAAGAAAAAATGTTTGTATTTTCCTGCTTTCAGAAAGCAAGAAAAGAAAGCAGAGTGGGTTTGGATTTGGTTTTGCTTTTTTGTTTTCCTTAGTGGTCTAGAGGAACCCAGTGGTGATGAAAAGGCTCACAGGCTTTTGAAAAATCAAGCCGTTTACATAGATGTGAGGGCTTTCAGGTTCAGTAGTGTCTTTCTGGGAGCTGAGCCTGGCCTGTGTGGTGACCACAGCTTCCATATGCGTGCTGAGAACCAGGCTTCCCTTGTGCTCCTCTCTCCTTCCGAATCTGGCAGAAAGAACTGTTAAGGAAATGAAATAAAATATCCCTAATTCAGCTCCTTCTAGAGATAGTCTGTCGTCTGTCTTGATGTTTCAGCTCCCAGTGGTGTAAGGAGGGCAGCAGGATAGATTTAAAACTCGTACTTGAGTTCTCCATGTCGCAGCATAATATGATGCATGAGTACGATAAATGATATCCCTCCCTGGCTGCTGTCACATTCAGTTTCTGGGATTTTTGAGCTCAGTTTTTAGTGCAAAATATATCATGGGTGCTATTTGAATCACCATAATAGCTGAGTGCATCTCATTTTAAGTATTACCATCACAGAAGAGAAACAACTGTCCTGTGTTTTACTGTTTGTTGTAATAGATTGAAATTACTGCTTTTTAAAAGATGCCGCAGGTATCTTGGCTACGGTAGCACTACTTTAACGTAACCGGGTGATGCTTTGTGTGTCCTACATTTGGAATAATGTTTGCAGAAAAATGCTCGAGATTGTATTTGTATGTCTTTTGATGGCATGTAAACTGTATTATGCGCTGGGATTGCTTCTTTGAAATTAAAATTCTGTGCTCATGTAGGAGCAGGCCTTTGAGGAATAACAGGAAGAATAGAGGTTGTATTTGAATTTACGATGCTAATGGTGATCATCTGCATTCCTTGGCCAGAGAGTTGCAGATTTTGGAGATTAAAAAAACATTCCAGCATTTTACTGGCATTATAAATAATCACACAGAGATGAAAACGTGCCTTTTCTTGCCAAAAGAATCTAGAAAAGCAGAAGATGGCAGGCCTGGAGGCCCAGAAGAGGCCCTTGATGTTGGCAGCACTGAACGGACTCTCAGTTGCTAGGGTTCCAGTGCCGGAGGACAGCCAGGATGAAGTCGCCAAGGTGCCAATGGATGAGAGGGTAAGATGGAGGCTCATGAAATGTTGCTTGTTCCCTTTGTTCCCAGCAGCATAAAGTTTCTAAAATATTAAAATTTGATTTAAAATGTGGAAAAAATTCTCTTAAAAGTTTTCAGAGCCATTAATGGAGATGGTCTGTGGTTATCACTGGTGTGTCTTTGGATGCTGACAAATGTCTTGAACGTTTACTGAAGTTGGTGGAAATTGAGGCTGTTCACCATTTCACGTGACCATACAACGTCATGCAAGATCAAGCTGTAAATCTAACATTTTGCACATTTTTCACTTGATCAGGCAGTCTTTTCTACAGTGATCATCCATAGAATACAGTCTTTCATGTTCTGATACAACTAAGGAGTTCAGTTAATGTCTCTAACAGCATTAAAAAAATATATAGTGTTTGCCTCCTGATGTTTGTGCATGCAAGTGTGTGCATGTATATGGAATTTTTGGAAATTAAAAACAGTTGCTGCCATTAAGATTTGAGAGACATATTTGCAAAGAATCTTTCTGGCTTTCTGGATAGAAGTTTGCAGCCTTGTGTTGTCTGGTATGCAGACGACAGAACTTAACCTCTGCCCGTACATATGTGGGGTTGTGTTCAACCACAGAAATTGCATACTTGCAAGTTAGGGAGTATTTTGAAAATGTGGACCACATCACACTTTTCGCAGTGTGATCTTCTTCCTAAAAAGATACCTGTAAAAATATTTTAAATTTATCTATTGTGGTGAAATCACATACAAATTCATACTGAACCAGGATTGTATTTGCATGGTTTCGCTTTTTATGGTATCAGTCTTAAAAAATGTGGAGGTGGAATGTAAAAATGTAAAATTTGCTTGTGGTTTCATCCAGCAGAAATAAGTGGGTTGTGTTTCCTCAGATAATTGCAACTGAAAAAAGAAGCGAGTGAGAGAATGCTATGGCTATATATTGAAATTTGAAAAACGGATGGATGGGTAAACGTTCTTCCAGGAAGAATTAATGGATTGATGTTCCTTTCTGTTAAATCTTAGTGCAAAATCTTGAAGAGGAAGTTGGAAGAGGGGATGGTGTTTACAGAATATGAGCAGATTCCAAAGAAAAAGGCAGATGGGATCTTCACCACTGCTGCCTTGCCTGAAAACACTGAGCGCAACCGCATCAGGGAGGTCATTCCTTATGAGGAGAACCGAGTAGAGCTGGTGCCGACCAAAGAAAATAATACAGGCTACATCAATGCATCACACATAAAGGTAAAAGCTTTCTTGAACTTTACTTTGTAAATGAAGGTATGTTAAAGCTTTGTTTGCATTTCTGGATGCACAGTAGTATTTTCTGTAACTCTGGAAATTCTGAAAAGGTAGCTTAGTCAGAATGCATCATTGTGTGTTTGTGTCAGCATGGGCATCTCTAAAGTCCCCTATCAGTTAACAGGCATGAGTTGATTTAGTTGCTAGAGACCGGGAAGTCATTTTAGAGAGGCATCCTTACTTTTTTGTGCCTACCTCTGCCAGCTGGTTATGGAATGTCTCTACTGGTTAATGTAGAAAGAGATGCCATGTTTCTTAAACCTCATGAAAATGTGTTAGATCATCCCCCATGCCTGCAATGTAATATGGTTGTCATGACCCTGTACCTGAAAGAGCGAGCAACTAAGTGCAGGACAAGGAGATGTTACTCCCAGAGAGGAATATATTAAGAGTTGCCACCAGTGGAAGTTTTCAAGAGAGACAGCCAGCTGCAGGCAAACTTTGGCTACTCAGTCGGTACATGTTCCGATTTATTAGTCCCAATAGCCTTGCAGGCCACAGGGGGACTACAACAACCCATGCAGAATGAGTCCCTGCAACTGACTGGTGCAGTCTGAAAGAAATACTGTACAAGGTTTGACTGAAATAATTTTTCCATTTCCTAGCACATAGGATACGATTTTTAAAAATCAAGGATGTAGCTCCATGTGTGCAGTTCCATGTCCAAAGAAAAAGTATGTGGTTATGAGTAATGCATGTTCACATAAATACTGCAGTTATATATATATAAATAATGTATTTCTTCCTTTTATCATGAGTTAAGTGATTTTAAAAAATGTAAGTATGTGTTGATAAAGAGAACACCTTCCTAATGAGATCCCTGTGTCTCTGGTTGGATACTGCATTGGACTTCTCTGTTTCAAAACAAGTTTTTATCAAGATACTTTAGATTTCTTGCTAATTCAATGTAGAAATAATTTAAGATATGATCTGACTCTTTTACTTACAAATGTGGCCGGTTTTTACAGTGAACTGTCCTGCAATGGCTGCAGATGCTTGTTTTTCTTTAAGCTTCCAGTACTATTTGCAAAGTCCTTTGTTGGCTTTTACTCTACCCTGAGAGAAGTAACAGCACTCCTCTCCCTCAGATGACAGATTCTCTTGTCAGAGAGGGCTGTCTGCTTTTTCTCATTGTCAAAATCCAAATTAAAAAGAAATAATTCAAAAATAATAAATAAAACATCCCATTAAATTAATATTTTCCTGGAGTAAAAGCCTTTTAAAAGTTTAAAGAGACTTACTGGCCTCCTTGGTTGTGATTTGCAGTGTTAAATCCTGTTGATTCAAAACAATTTCTGAACCAGGATCCTGGCAGGTTATCACTTTTCTACATAGCCTGGTAGGTAGCAGATACTGAGTTTTTGCATAATCAGACGTTGCTATGATGATGGATTTCTGAGCCCAAAATTTTTCATCTACTTTGTAGGAGGCCAAAAAAAAGATTCCTAACATAAATTGTGCCCACAAAGCATTACTAGCCAGAAAAGAATTCTCCCTGGCCAGTTTTGAGTCCCCATTTTACCTTGTGTGTCAGTGTTGGACACGCACGCGTTTCACATTCATAGAGCACCCAGGAACACGCACAAATGTTTTAGTGCATGACAGTGGTCCTTGCCAGTATTTTCCTCTCGCGCTCAGAGTGGCACGTACAGAAGCCAAGCAGATGTGCTTTTGCTTAGAAGGTGAAATTGCATCTGTGAAATTTACCTCAGTAGCACAGTGTGTGTGTGTTTGCAGCCCAATATTCAATTTTTAATATCCTGCAGTCAGGGCATTAGAATGCAGTAAACATTCCAGGCATCCCATTCCCTCCAGACTATTTATGGTCCTTTCATATCATGTGCCAGGAGGCTGGATATTTGGACCAGAAGTCAGTAGACAAAGAAAACTCCTATATCATCCTGATAAGATCCATGCCTGGAGGATTCCAGCTCAGTCTGCGAGCCCCACAGTTTTACAGTATTTCTCTGCTTATTTACCAGTGACCTTTGCTGTTAAGATACTAAGATCGTAGTCTATACCAGAGACACAAATTGTAATTAAATTTATGGATTAAGCAAAAAAGTTCTTAAGACCACTTTGTCTGACTGTTTGGGTCAGGTCAGCATTAACTTAAAAAGCTCGGCAATACTGTACCAGCACTCAGGGCTGCAGACGAGCATGCAAGCGCAAGGCCAGGCCAAATGCAAGATACAAGTTAGTGCTGTGGAGTTTACATTCATTCTCGCCCAGTACAAGAACTTGAGGAGTTTACTTGCATTGGTCTTGCAGATTTTAACCAGCATTCACAGAGGAGAATGCTGCATAGTATGAAAAAAGAAAATGAGCCGGTGGAGGGGTTGAAATGTGAGGGCTGAAAACAATTTTCAATGCAGTGAAAAATTTGTTATCGTACAAACGCTGTGCTAGTTACAGGTGTAAAACCCCAAGCATCTCAGCTTAATGAACAACTGTTTGAATAACAAATAAGTTGATTCTATTTCTGAAAATGTATTCAAAGACCTGTACCTCAAACATAGCGTATGCTTAAACCTGTCAGCGTTATTGATTGCTCCTTGTAGCGTTGTCCGCCAGCGCCTTGATATCTATGCATGTGTCAGCATTTCTGTTGTAAATCATCTTCTCTGGGATTTATAACTTTGTTGTGAGAAGTGGCTCTGGGCTAATACATAGAATTAGGAGGTCTTAGGCTGAGAAGGAAAAATATTTTAACTTTCCAAAATAATTAGTTCATCTCGTTTTAGTTTTTGCTGGTAATCATATTTTTAAATGATATCTAGCAGCTCTAAAAGTGGTGTGGCTTTTTACCTAAAATGTTGAAAAAATATTTTTTTTAATAAAACTTTCCTGATGTGTAGCAAATAATCTGTCATAAAATAATGATTTTTTTTTTTATATACACAAGTGATCTTTTTTTTTTTTTTAAACTACCTAAGTATGAAGATCTGCCTTAGCCAGGTAGATGACGTAGTGTTTTACACTGGTTAACTCTGAGGTAATGCTGAGTATATTCAGGGCACTACATAACTTATAGTGTGTAAATCTGTGTGTTAGTGCTTTAAAAATAATTTCATTACATGTTGTCATGCAAATACACAAATATTTCTGTAAGATGTGGTTGGGTGCTTGGAAATCCAGCTATGTATTGGGAAATAGACTTACATGACTGTAGCTTTAGATAATTTTAAATTTCACGTGGCATTTGAAAGCCGTTTAATGTGCCGGATTTACTTTATAGTAGTGTGCAGCTTCTAAACTGAAAAACCCAGGGTGAGTGAGGAAGAGGAGCTTGAAATGAAGCCTGTCTTGATCTCATCACTAGCTGGCAACATGCCTATCTGAGCTCTGGGTTATGCACAGCGTGTGGGTATAACTGCATCCTTTGGGGACAGCTTGGCCACATCTTCAACAGTGATCAGTGTAGTAAGAGTCTGTTTAAGAAATTATTTTTTGCCTGAGTGGAAAATAATTGAGGGAGGTCCTAAACAGCAGAGGCCTTTAGCTTTCCTAGTACAAAATGTCATTAGCATTCAGGCTTTCTACACTACTGCGTGTTAATTTGCAGCATTGCAAGGCCTTTTTAATGCATACAGATACTTCCTCTGGTCCTCAGTTTTTCTTTCATCATGGGTCTGTCACCAAGCCCAGGGAAGTCAGTCAGCTGCTTATTTGTACTTAAGCCATATCAGAAACAGGGCCTCAAAAAAAAAAATATTTTTTTTCATCTGTAGGATCCCGATGCAATGGTAAGAAAAATAGATGACATTTTGCTCGAAGCTTTATGTTTATGGGCATCAAGAAAGGACTTGGAAGCACCAAAGATTGTGTTTTGTCAGATTTGCTCTTATCAAAAGGATGATTCTTGTTCAAAATTTTGAACAAAAGTGGAAGAACAAAGAAGTAAAGGTTTCATTATGGTCTCTTTTGTTTAAAGGGCAGTTCTGGCACAGACACTGCTGAGAATTTGGGCACTGACTGTATTTTTTTTTTTCCTTCCCTTACTCCCAGGTTACTGTAGGTGGAGAGGAGTGGCACTACATTGCTACCCAAGGGCCTCTGCCACACACGTGCCATGACTTCTGGCAGATGGTGTGGGAACAGGGGGTGAATGTTATAGCCATGGTCACAGCTGAAGAGGTACGTAAAATCACAGATTACGGTTCTTTCTGATGTGAGCAAATCTCCTGTTACCATCACTTCCCACTCCAGTAACCTGTTTTTTCTATCAGCAACCCTTTTTCCTCTTACTCTGTTTGAACATATGCTTGTACTGCTGTAATACTATACCTTGTAACTTTCTGATACTTGGTTTGGCAAGTACTAAAGCGAAACAAGAAGACCCCCCCCTTCCCCCCGCTTCACTTCAGTTTGGCCAAACCAAACAAAGATGTTTCCATTGGAATGTGAGAGCGCTGAACTGCTCCTGGTTAAAATGACACAGACTTCCACCCCATCCAAGGCCAGTTCTGCATACCGTCACTCTTATCAGCTGAAGAGAGACCAGAAGCTGGTGTTTCCGTAGAAGTGTCCATGTAAAAAAAAATAAATTAATAAAAAATCTTTTTATTCTTATGCCAAGCAAAACAGTTATTTCTATTGTAATCCAAGAACTATGTGCTATGTTATAAAAACTGGCCCACGTTGCTAACTAACACTGCATTCAGCTTTACGCCTGGTTGCTTTTAGCAAACGCAGGGAGTGCCATAGCACATCAAGTCATTGTCCAGTTCCCAAGGCTGATCAACAGCAGATACTTAGAAGATGCTGAAGAGACTCTCCATCCATTTAAAGGAGAGACTTCCCCAGGAGGAGAATGTTGTAGGCAATAGCTGGCTTTCGCCATGAGACAAGAGTTAGTTCTTCAAGCATTTTCACACGTAGAAGTGTAAAATAAATGGATATTTTCTTTACTTTTCGGGATGCTCCTTGCTCTTCCGGTAATTGGAAATAAGAATACTTGGCTTATCTGCAGAGTTTTATGCCCTCTGTTTGTAGAGAATTATAATTGCAGGAACTAATGGCTACTTTTTTTTTGGTTATTAAGGAGGGAGGAAGAAGTAAGAGTCATCGTTATTGGCCTAAACTGGGCTCTAAGCACAGCTCAGCCACTTACGGGAAGTTCAAGGTGACAACTAAGTTCCGCACAGACTCCGGCTGCTATGCGACTACTGGTCTGAAGGTCAAGCATCTTCTCTCTGGACAGGAGAGGACAGTGTGGCATTTGCAGTATACTGACTGGCCAGACCATGGGTGTCCAGAAGAAGTCCAAGGCTTTTTATGTAAGATTTCTCTACTTGCATGATAAAATACATCAAGGAAAAGGTTACTTACATTGGATTCAGTTCACTGCACCTAGTTAGAGCTGGGATTGATATTAAATGGTTATTGCTGTGGCATACAAAGGTCTCAACTAGGTTGTACTTTGCTGCGATTTGGAGAAAAACATGGGATTCAAGAGGTAGGAGCTAAGACGATTGAGGATTTTGGTCCTGAAAGACCTGACATAACAGCAGGAAAAATCAGAGGAGCAGCAACGCTAAAGACTCAGGAAATTTTAAATAATAGGATACCTCTGCTGGCTGATCTGTCAGTATAAGTTATTGCCACTTCCCAGCTCCCTAATGAGTACAGGAGATATTAGGCTGCACACAAACATGATTAGAGAGGTCTGGGTGAGAGAGGTTCAGATGTCGGTGAAATATGGCACAACTCCTCCAGTTTCATAGGAGGCACTTACTGCCGCCAGCCAGCATTCAGTAGTCCAGAGGCATGGGACTTCTGCACGAGAGCAGAGGGCTCCATCACATAGGCAGTAAGTCTGAACTCACCGCCGCTCTTCTAACCACATGTACCCAGGCAATGCTAAGGGCCTGAAAATACAGCCATTATATTCATCTGTAATGAGTTAATAACGCTTCCTACTTCTTACCAAGTACTAAACGCTACCATATTAAGCAATAGGAATTCAACCATTATTTAACTAAAGCCACACCTCTGGCGCAACACTAGAGTGTGATGCAGAGATCTTTGTTACCACTGAAGGAGTCCGTACGTGGTGTACTGATGCATTGGAGATGCCTGCCCTCTTAGTTCCTGAAAGCTTTGCAGCCGCAGCAGTGCAGCTCTGTTGCAGCTAAGGCCTCTCTCAGCAAGGTCCATTAGTTCCACTTCAGTCTTGACACAGCTACCGTCCTTTAGCAATCCGCTCTCCTTTGCATGGTACGAGGTTGATGTAAATAACATGTCCTTCTTTGCCCAGTTCTGTCACCAGAGCAGAAAATAAAAATGACATTTCGGCTTTGGCAAAGGAGTTCCATGGGATCTGTCTTTAAGGCGAAGCTATTACCCAATTCCTAGTTTGTTTCATGCTTTGTTTCTCCTACCAAGCCCTGTAGCTGTGGTGGGGCATGGCGGTAATTGGAACCCGATTGTCCCCGTTTCCTCTGTCCCATTGTTTGCCACCATGTACAGTCCCATTATGCTGTGTGCATTAAAAGGCAGCTTCTCTGATGTTGGTAGGCCTCCAGCCACAGCCTGCCTGTGCCGAAAGGACTGCTCAGGCTGCAGTGCCATGACACCAAGAGTCAGGGCAGGAGAGTTCAGCTCAGATCTCGCTTCCCGCCCTGACTGATGGGAAGCTAAGTGTCTGAGAGTTATGCATCTGCATATATCTTTCTGGGTGAGGTCCATCATCTTTGTCATGCATCTAGACTATGCTGGAATGATGTTTAGAGGTCAGAGTCAGAGCTGCATTTTATGGTGTGTTTATCTAACCAGGTGAGCTTCCGGGATGTGAGGTTCTCTGTGCGCTTTGACAGTAGAATGCGTTGAACACCACTAGGACAGCCACACAAGAGAACTGTTCTTGATTCATGCACTTTCTAGAAATGGCTTCAGGGAAAGCAAAGACAGTGAGCTCCCAGAAGGGCTCGTAGCTGTTGAGAAACAAACGCTGAGCAGAGAGGTGGGTGAGGTTCTGTCTCACTCTAGAAGGGAGAAGGGAGGGAGAGGGAAACAGGGCAGATGGATGCTCGCTTCCCATCTGATATTGGCTTTGACAGGCAGTAGTTTCAATGGGACTTAGCTGTTGTTTTGATCCCAGCCTGTTAATAGCAGGAATTGCTGTAAGTAATGTCTAGAATCATCTGCTTAGGGGACCTGGAGGTTTGCAGAGGAGAAAACAGAATTTAATTTTTTAAAAGGACTACTTAATTTAAAGGAGTAGACTCCCAAGTAATAATTGACACCCAGCTGGTACTTGCTGGATCCAGTGCTGTTCAGTGCACCCTGGCCAAAATAATTAGTATGTTGTAAAAAGTGTAAATTATTGCCACTTTGACGAAGAATGACTTTTCCATATTATTTTTTTCCCCTAATTTTTACATTTAGACATATAGATGTTTGCAACCTTGTCTGCATTTTATCTTGCAGCTTACTTGGAGGAGATACAGTCAGTGCGTCGCCATACCAACAGCGTGTTGGACAGCAGCAACAACTGCAACCCTCCTATCGTGGTTCACTGCAGCGCAGGGGTAGGCAGGACCGGCGTGGTCATCCTAACAGAACTGATGATTGGGTGCTTGGAGCATAACGAGGTAAGTCAGCTTCTTTCTCAAGACAAACCCCGAGCTCGTTCCTTGACTGACTGGCTACATTTCCGAGGTTAAAATTAAAGACATTGAAGTGCTTGCTTTCTGTTACCTTTGTGAGACGAGGGCCTTAAATGCAACAGGCAGAGATTTCCCATGGCAGGTTACTTGTTGTAGTTTTCTATTGAGTTGATATTATGCATTTTTTATTAGTATTATTTTAATACATTCAAAAGTAGCGCTTTTTTCTCTCTTTTAAGAATTTAGTCTAATTCATACCTGTATTTAATTAACAGTCTAGAGACAGCATGTTTACAAGGACTACCTGAGAGAGGCTAGAGAATAAAGTCAGCTTCCTTGCTCTTTTAAGTTTTCTGCTCTCTAAATTCACTCCTTGGACTCCCTCCTCTCTCGTATTGTCTCTAATCTCATCTGGAATGAAACTTAACTGTGCCTTAAGAAAAAGGTGTGTGTTATGTTGGGGAATAGGGCTTTAGGAACTGTAGCCAGTGTTACAAGACTAGTAATAAAGTCTGGAGTTAAGAGTAAGAGCACCAGCAGAGTAACCATGTGTAGCAACTTGCTTTTCATCTGTGTCCTGTGTCACGGGGGAACTGTCCAGGAAGAACATCACATCTTGAATAACAATGTGCCGCGCAGTTTCAACACGACAGGTATTGAAACTGGGGATTTCTGTTGGCAAAGAAACTGCTCAAAGACCAAGGCCTCTTGTAGAGATAAGAATGCAGCAACAGTGACAAACAGACATATATCATCTGCCCCTCCCATTAATCATCCACTGGATGAGTTGCTTGAAATTCAGGGAAGACTGGATGCACGCACATGAAATGCTCACCTACTTTCTGTGTTACCATAGAGGAGTTAGATCGGAGCCTTTCTGTGCAAGGCACTATGCACAGTGCAGCTTTCTGGCTCATTCAAAAATGTGAGCCCTAAAGCAGGCAAGTACCAGTGCACTTTCATCTTCATCGCTATTTTTAAAAAAGTTGGTGCAAGAAGTCCTTTTTTTGTTCTCTACTCTGTTATCCCCCTCCAGCAGCTCGTCATTCTGTAGTTAACAAGATCACCTAGAGATCTTGGACTCGGCTCAGCCGAGATGAACCTCCTCCAACTCTGGTTGGGCCTCACTAGAGGTGAAGCTGTCCTGTAGATCTGTGTCACAATTGACACTTTTTTCCTTTCCTTTTTACTTGGGGGTGGGGTAGGTGAGGGGAGGAAGGGGAAGAAGGAGCTGACCCAGACAGAAATGACCCACAGGTATGTGCTTTGGGACTCCTGCAGCCTTCCTGTGCTGGCTGCTGTTCAGCAACCGCTCCTGTGTGGGGCAATGGCTCTGACTCTTGAGCCTGCTTGACTTCTTTCCTTACGCACTGGCATCTGGACGTGACTGCTTCTGTTGTTCACACAGCAGCCGTGACATTTCTGCACACCAGAGGAAATCCGGGTAGTTACAAGAGCCATACCTGACTCGCTTGTGAGCATCAGCGTAGCTGTGCCTGCTTGACAGTGACTTCTGTATGCTAATGGTGTGCCAGGATCAAACATTAAGCAGTTGTGCAGCACGTTTTGGCCACCTCAGTTTGTCTGCGGTTTACAGAAGTCACCTATTTGGCAAAGAGTAGCTGAGTAGCAAGTGAAGATAAAGGCGGTACCTCAACATCTGAGCCTTGACATTCAGAAGAATTCTCATCAACTTCACTAGGAGCTGATGGTAGTGCTCAATAATAAGGGACTTCTCTGATGTCCCTTAATTAAAGCATTCTTTTGTCTGATTAATGGTGGAAATCATCATTAATATTAAAGACAATTTTCCTTAAGGGCTTTGTTGCTCTAGATTGTACTAAGTTAATATTTTTGGTTTGTTAAAACCTAATTTTAAAAAAAGATTAAAAATCTTAACAGTATGTTTTCAGTTTGTGACAGATGCTGCACAGAGAGGGTTCCTTTTCATGCAGCAGTTTTACTGGTTTATTTTGAAGTAGGATTAATTGAGGTTTTTTTCTGAAATAAAATGACTTATTACTTAAAATGCTTTACTCTTATGAATTGGTTGATTTCCTCAGAAGTGTCCTAGTAAGTAGATGTATTAATGTTAACATTTTAGCAGTGAAGGAGAAAAGGGGAGGGAGGTTGAAAATCCTGATACAGACCATCTTGGAAAGTTTGCAGCAGTGCTGGAACTAAAACCAGAACTCTTGATTTTGAGGTTTCAGGTTTAGGTAAAAGCCCTGTTTAATCAAATTCTGTACAGCTTCAGTCACTGTGGCTTCTGGGCAATTGCTGGTTGAGTCTAAAGCTGTGTATCTCATTGCAGGGATATAGTTTCAGTAACTTGCTATATAGTGAGTAATATGTGACATCATTACATCCTTACTGCTGTAGACACGTAGAACAAGAAAGTAATGGAGATCCTGCTCTGCCGACTTCTAGCTTGGACTTGGCACTGGGACATCAACTCATGATTGCAGCTGCAGCGCGTTTTCATAGGGGAAATCTTTTAGTTTGGAAGTCAGAAATGAGTAGCATTTTTGTTTGTTCTTTTTGCAAATGCCACCTTAGCAAAGCATTACGTGGCTTTTTTTGACACGTACGTTGTGGTGAAGGTGAGTTTGAAGAATCTGCTTACCTGGAGTAGAATGCTAAGTTGACTACAAATAGTAAGGTTGAATAGGCAGGATGGGCTTTTCTTTTATTTCTGAGATAAGTCAAAGCCTAATCCATTTTGAGGAGGTGCACGGATCACTGTGTGCCCAGTAAAAATCAGTGAGCTGTCAAGCACCGAACTGCTGAGAGGGGAACGTGGTTGTGCAGGTCGAAGCTGGCCTGCGTTTTTGTTGCAGCTGTTCAGGTGAGACCAGGTTCCACATGACTCTGCTCAGCAAGGACCGCGTGGCTTTCGTAAGCATCCAATTCCAGGGGGAGGCTTTCTCGGAGGTAGCCAAGTTAACTGGAAAGAGCTGGCGTTTTCCTTTGTACCCCTTTGAAAACAATATGACATTACTCATCACAAATCTTTACGCTTGTTGACTCTCTAGAGATGTCCTCTTACAACAGCTTGTTGGGGTATGGGGCAGAATATTTAGCTTTGTTTTCAGAAAGTGATAGTCTATGAGTTAGGGCTTGTTTACACAGAATGGAGATTCTGAGTTTTATGTATATGGACAGAAATGGATATGTAGCGTGACTTTATTTTAAACTTTCCAGAAAATTTCCAGTGCACACGGAAGCAGACTCCATGCTCAGTTGCACCTCCAAGGGTTAGCAGCAGGCTTAATTTGTTTCTCTGTCTATTTGTCCAGGCGTTGTGCTTGCAACATTTCTCATCTCAGCCAAAAGACTTGCTAAGTTCCTGTATGTGTTTCTGGAATGGCAAACTGGCATAAAAAGTGCAGTTTGTGTTGCCTGATAGAGTAACTGTTCTTCAGTTTTATGTCTTGAACTGCTTGAGTGCTTTCTCAAAAATAGCGTGTATCTTAGTGCTTGCGTTTGCTGCTGCCATAGAACGTTTGTATCCCTCATCTTGGGTCCTATTACACGCTCTTTGAATTTGAGCCTGGCAGGCTGAGCTTCATGGCTCAATGACTTCTGAATAGCTCCTCGCATACCTGTTGTAACAGATAAAACACAATAACATCATAGGCTTTTTGCTCCCTAAATGCTGGAGATACGATGGTAACACCTAAGGAAATTTGCAGTGATTTCTAACGCTTTACCTCCTGGGCCTCTATCTCACACAACTCATTCGTGTTTTGATTCAGACCATTATAGGGTGTGTGCACCCCAGTGTGCTCGGTGGGGTGAGGGATGTTCTTTCACAGTGGATCTCCCGATCCATCCCCACTTCCTGTGCTTTCGTTCCTGTTGCAGAGCATTTTCAGGGCGCGCGAGTGAATGTCTTTTGGATGAAACTAAGCTGGCAGATGCCACGTTCTCTCGGAGAACACCTGATGTGTCCCAGCTGCTAGTGGACGTGCCGTAGGTGGCAACAGACCGATGCTGGCCTGAAGTCCGCAAAACATGTATTGCGGATGCTGGGTCCTCGTTTCACTTCACAGATCTGTTTCTTCTGGAGCGTTATTTACTAGCAGAGCCTTGGCTGTAGGAGGGAGGTCAGGTTGTCAGGGTTTCTGGATCTTTTGGTGACAGTGAGTTCCCTTCTCTTTTAGTGGCAGGGTTGGTATGTTTGCCTGCACTTTAATTTTGTCTGAGGAACCTTTGTAATGATCCTGATGCCTGCTTGCCGTTTGAAAATCTCTCAGATCCTCCCTCTATGAATGAGTTTGACCATGGATCAGAGCACAGCATGCAAGTGGCCACGGGGCCTGTTGATGTGCTCAGCGGTAGAGTCTGAACTGACCTATATAATCTTGGCTGTTTAAATTTTGCGCTAGACCTTCCTGATATATCTAGCCTTTTACCTAAGGTAATACGATATACTGGGTTTATTTTACTGAGTTGAAAATAGGTATGTTGGACCAGAAGAGACCCCAAAGAGAAGAAACCCTTTATTATGTGCTCACTGAGAGGTAATCAGTGGTACACAACTGGAAGACAAGGCTTTTGGTCATCTGCCCATTTACTTCAGTCCAGAAATTCCTGTAAGCTTTAGTGGGGAAAGCATTGGATGCGCAGTAACCTTTAAATACTACTGTTCTACTCCTTGAAACGATTCAAAAGTTGGTGCAAAAAAAGTTGTAGTATTTCACTACAGTTGGTTATAATTCATTACATCATATAATACACTTCCCTGTGTCAGATAACTGATATTTGAAGCAATGATTGTTTGATTTAATGAACCTACATCCTTACGCCTTTTTTATTTTTTTTTTTTCCTTTGCTTTACAGAAGGTGGACGTTCCTGTGATGCTGAGACACCTGCGGGAGCAGAGAATGTTTATGATCCAGACCATAGCCCAGTACAAGTTTGTCTATCAAGTGCTCATCCAGTTCCTGCAAAACTCCAGACTTATTTAATCTTTTCAAACGTCCCAGACCCAGCTTTGCGGATCTGACTGAACCTTACTGATGAACAAGGGGAACTGCCTCGACAACACTGTGTGCATATATTGCACTTTTTAAAGTTGTCTTGAAAGTAAGGAATGATTGTTCTTTACTAGAGTCTCCCGTGGATTATTTTATACAAGATATAATTTATTTTTCTTGGAATAACTTGTGAATTACTTTAATAACTTGTAAAACTTATAGTGACCTTTGAATTGAACCACATTTGACATGACTGGTCTGCATTGTAACATGTCCATAAGGAAAGCAATCCTTTGTAAAGGTAGTTCACTGGCTTTTATTTTTCTACACAGCTTCTGAAATGAACAGTTATTTGGCAGTGGGCTTTTTCTCATGTAAGAACGTTTTGGACCCAGATATGTGGCTTCCATGGTAAAAACAAGACCTGCTAGATGTCAGCTACAGCTCTGTGCGAGTGGAAGCTGAGGGGACGCAGTCCTGGAGCAGGGAGATGTGAGCCTCTGCACATGCAGCAGGGCACGTTACAGAGGGCTCACACAGGACGTTGTGAGGGCAGAGTGTTTTGGGTGCTAAACTGTTCAAATTCCACAAGAATTATGGTTTTAGATTAGTCCTTGAAAAAAAGCAATATTGGATCTTTTAAGAGAGGCCTTTGCTGCTGTCTGTGATCTTTGAAGACATTCGTAACAGCTGAAGCAGTGCAGGGTGAAGCACAGCGACCCAGAGCAGGCTGAACTTGGCGAATGAGTTTTTCCCGTAACTGTGGTGGGCTGTGGGTTGAACAGCAGAGGAAATTCAACTAAATGCAGCTGAAGAAAAGCTCAAATCAAGTACCTTCTCATGAATTACACTGAAAGTCTTACTGCCTTGAGGCTCACCTCCTGTAGAAAAGGAATCTCACTTAAGTTAGGCATCTCTAGTTGACTTAGTTTCACGTGTGAGCTATTGTCTTCGGCACTGTAATCATTTTACTTTTGAGTCATTTCAACTTTGTCAAAATGATCAATATGGTCTTTCCTCTGTATCTGAGATCTCCGAATAGGGACCCTTGAGAGCTTTAGCTCAGAGTCTGCCTTGACTCTTGCCCCATCACTGTCTTGTGGTTTATGAACATATGGAGCAGTCTTCCTTTCTGTATTGGCAAACCTCACTTTGTTCGGGTGTTCTTGTATTAAATTGCCCAGACCATCTCTCTTCTCTGTCTGGTCACTTTGGATTCTCCCTCCTATTTATTATTACTATTTTATCCTGGTAGTGTTCAGGGATTCCAGTTAGGATTAGGAGTCTTTTGTGCCAGGTGTTGTATAAATACGTAAAGGAGAAACGATCCTTGCCTGAAGTTTACAATCAGAACAGAAAAGGGAAACAAGCCTCCTCCACTGCATAACTAGGGCACAGCTTCTTGCCCTAGGCCAACAATGCAATCTCTGACAGAGCTGAGAAAAAAATCCATGTGCCCTATAAGTATCTCAGCAGTTAGACCTGTCCTCCCCTCTCTTCCTCACCCTCTGTCCCTCGGCATTGGCTAGCTGTTTTGCACAACTTAGTGCACCTTCCTTTCTCCAACTGTTTATTTCACCGGAGTAGATCACATTATGAATTACATTGCAGTGTGTGCATGGTAGCATTTACTTACAGTTAGTTAGAAGTGATAGTAACTGCACTTTTAAAAATTTAAAAGGGGGGGGGACAGCTTTAGCAAGTTGTGGTGGGACTCCCACACTGTTATTTCTGGTGTAAGAGACGGAAAGGGAAGTTCCTGCACTGAGGTTGCTCCCCTCCTCACGCTGGCTCCTCTTCCCCATCTCTGCATGCTGCCAGCCTCCTGCGGGCAGTCCAGCCCTGCCTCCGCTCGGCAGTCCTGTCGGATGGCTGGAGAATGGATCAGACTGGAGAGGAGCCTTGGAGGTCTCTGGTCCCAGCCCCGCTCACCCCAGCGCTCACTCTGAAGTTGGATAGGCTTGCCTAGGGTCACACCCAGTTTCAAAAATCTCCAGGGGTGCAGATTTCGCAGCCTCTCGGGGCACCTGGTGCAATACAGTTACTCTGTCATGGTGAAATTATCTTTCTTGGTATCCCTTTCCCAGGTAAATTTCATGTTTGAGTCCCATCATTGCTTTTCCTTTGCATCCCCGCCTCTCAACCCCTGGCCAGCGTACGAAGGCCTAAGCCTACGAGCACTCTCAACTTCAGCACTAAAGGGACCTACATGCATACCTTTCCCTCGGATCAGTGGGAGCTTAATCTAAGGCTCTGTACCAGAATGTTTCTTAAATGTACTTAAAACAGCACTGATTATTTGGTAATCTGCGATACAGGCCTAACGAGGTGACAAGAATTCTGGTGGAGACTTCTAGCTACCAACAAATGGTGAGGAGTTACTTAGCTGTAGTATCTTCACCGTTTTCCTTTTAGGGATCAGTTGAGTTTTCAGTCAACTTCAGTTTTTCTCTAATTTCTTCTGCCAATGCCAACATATCTCTTGTTAAATTAGCAGCAACCATTTAAAGTCTTTTCAGCAGCATCTGCATGGTAATTGCACAGAGATGCTTTATATCTGGGAAATAAGCCAAGGAATAAACCTTGAAGCAAAGTGTATTAAATTAGTTATCTCGTTATAGCTTTTTGAATAATTTCCTAATGATGAATTAAGTTTGAACTCAGAGCTGTCAAGTCCCATTGCTCCACTTGGATGTGAGAAGCAGAAAATCAGGAGGGAAAAGAATCTGTTCCTACGTCTTGTTATTCAGCTCTTCGTGGCTGAAATGTGTACTGCTGTTTCTACAGCGAGCACGGGAAAGTTATTGCATAAGAGCGCTGTGTTTAAAAGGATGAAAATTAAGCAAATGTTTTTTATGCAAAGATGCATCACAGGTGTCTTAGAAAAATATTAATTACAAAATGGCACCAAAAATCCTTTCCAAATTAAGTCAGTGCCTATTAATGAGCCAAACAAGTGGCCACAGAGTAAACAGCCATTTCCAATTAACTCCTAACGTGGCTGGTATGGTAGATAGAGGCCAATGTGACTCACTTTTTCCCTTTCATTGTCAAAGAATGGTAATTTTAAACTTTTCCTTTCATCTGACTTCAGTGTATTTTTTCCTGCTAGATTTTATCTTGACTAGATCTGCTAATATCGTAAGTGAATTGGGCTGGTGCATGTCTTCAGAGGTTCCTTTCCACCCCAGCTTGCAACCAAACCTCAGCATGCCGATGTTTTACGACTGAAATGTGATACAGTTTTGTAGGGGAAAAACTGAACCTTCTCACTTTGAACCTGTTGTAGTTTTATCAGGCCTAAATTGCTTGGGCAGTATTTCCTAACCTTTAGGGAGTGACAGGAAAATGCATTTGGCATCCAATTTCATTAGTCACAGCAGGAATGAACGCATGAGACTTAAAGCAACAGTACTGTTTAGTTTCTGTCCCGCAGGCTTTGACAGCAAAGCCCTGAAGTAGAAAAGGAGCACAGTTTGGGGTTGCTGTCTGTTGCGTTCCATGGTTTTTAACATCAAAGCGTGACGGTGGGTAGGTTCTCAGAGGCCGGTTTCATCCATTCGGAGGGAAGTTTGGATTGGAAATCTCACAAAGATGCATCAATGGTCGATGAATGGAGCTGCACCTTAAAAAGTCTGACACAAGCCGTCTTCTCCAAGGTGCCCACTTGCAGTCTGGCACATTCAGCCGACGCTCTCTGACTTTTTCTGAGAGAGAACTTGGAGTGGATGAGTCAGTCTGACTTGCGAATCCATTGTGTATGTTTTCCTTTTTGTGCACCCTTAATCTGTATTTAATTTTGCAATTATAAACTCTCCCCCCCCCCCCCCCCCCCCCCTTTTTTTTTCTTTAATCTCTTACCAATGGTAGTATTGAGGTTACTGGCATCAAATTTTTGGTTAAAGTTACGATCTGAGCATTTCATGCCTAACATTGATCAGGGATGGGAGAGATGACAGCTGAGTTCAGACGCTGCGCAGTGCTGTGGGCGTCCTGTTTCCGTCCTCCACAGGCTGCACGGGAGGATGGCGGACATCAGCTGCTCAGGTCCTACTCGTTCAGCTCCTCCGCAGGCCTGCTTTGGCACCTCTTGTCCTTGGTTACCCGAGGAAAAATGAAGCTTGATCCCACAAACTTTCTCTGTATATAGGGACCCTAAATGCTCAGCTGCCTTGGAAATTTAGGGAAACCTTTTCCCTAAACTAGTTTCAGCTGGCAGGAGGCACATCTGTGAGAACTTATTCAACCTATTGCTTATGCAGTCCTTTATAAAAAGTATATTGAAGGACATTTCTGTTGCACTTACTTAAATCAGTTGCCTCAGCTACAAATATTATTAAATATTTGCATGATTTCAAGAGCTTTTTTTTAATTACTTTCTTGTAAACAGACAGAAATGCAAATGGCAAAACATGGGTTGGAAAGGAATGAGTCAGTCTCAGTGCTTCAATAGAGATGGTCATTTTAAACTAATACATTATTTTTTTTATCCAATACCTGCTACGTCTGTGTAGCCCACAAATGACCCTAAAGTAAATGCTGATGGGCAATCTCGTGCCTGGATATAGCACACAAATCTGCGGGGAAAACTCAGCAGCCTCTGACCATGCTGCACTCTTAACCGCTGACGTCCCACCGGCCTCCTGGGAGGAGAGGACGACTGAATTAGCTGTCGTCAGTCTCGCTACAGTTTGTGAACTGTGTGCTCAGAAAGTGGAAGCATCAGCATGGCTGACATCTGCTGTAGCAGTTCTCGTGCAGCACCGAGAGAGGTCAGAGTTAAATTTTGCTGCTTGTCTTTATGGAAAAGAACGCTCTACATCCAGAGAGCTAGGATGGCACCCACTGCGTGAAATAAAGGACTCGTCACACTGAAGGAGCAAATACGCAGAACAGACCTTGAAAGAGAAGCGCTGTGTGAAAACCTCATTTGTCCACCACTCTACAAAAATGGATATAAATCTGCTGATGTGTAGTCCAGGCATACGGAGTTTGGGTAGGGATTTTTTGATGCTAACAAGAGAAAGGTTGCAAGTCCAAAGCCCCAAAGGCAATTGTCCTCAGCTCTTTCTTAGCCTTCTAGGGAGGCTTTTGTGTAGAATCTGGTGCTATGGGAACTACAGAAGCCACCTGAGTCTTCAGAGAGGAGAGGGGGACATCATACATGCAGCTGCATGTAGCCTTGCCTTGCAGGGACTGCGATTTGAGGAAGGGAACAGCTGGCTGTTTGGACTGTTGGGCGAACAACAGAAGATGGAGGTCTTAGCCATAAACCATTGCTAGATTGTGAAACAAAACACTTAGTGCACAGGTCCGAAATAGCAGCGTTTATATAAATATTTAAAAGTAAATAAATTGTCAGTGTTTTTAGAGTAGCTTAGATTACGGTCCCCTTGGTTCCTCTCAGCCATTTTTTGGCTGGCGTTTCGTTGAAGTTTTGACGCCTGCGCTTTGCGTGCTCCCTCACTGAGAGTTTCCCACATGCTGCCACAGCAGGACTTTGCCTTTGGAGGGTGAACTGGAAATCAGCGGTGAAATAGCAGCTTTCACTGAAGAATCCCAGCCCTGTTTAACAGCAAGGGAAAGACTAATACGTCAGCTGATCCCTGAAATGAATATAGTGCTTAACTGTTTTACTCTTCCAAATCACCTGGGTAAGGACTCGGGGTTTTGGACACCCAGCTCCAGCTATTTCGGGGGCAGCGTTCCCCGATTCGGCAGGCAGGACTAAAAGAGGAAGGCTTCCCACAAGCTCCCTCCATGCCAGGTTGGAGATCCATCCCCCCTGAATCGCATTACCTTTTCTTTAAAGCCCAGTTACTCCTCTGGCCTTCACTATGTCCTGTGTTGGTGAGTTCCACAACTTAATTATACGTTACATCTACAAGAACTTCCTTTTTGTGTATGTTAAATAAAAGTATTTTCTTGCTGCTACTAGGTCTTTAAAAGAAAACAGATCTTTAGTGCCAGGGACGCTGTTAATAGGATGTTTATCCCGTTGCGATTGCTCCATATGGAAAACATGTTTTCCTCATTAGTAAAGTACCTTTCTTTGGCTATTTTACAAAGGAAAAAAGTTTACACATGCAGATGACTGTAATATTCCCATATATAATTGTGTGGGACGCGTTAAATGAAATAACACGTTTAAGTAAGTTTTATGTCACTGGATTTTACTGTCCTGTTTTACTTCAGTATTTTGATGCTTCTCGTTTTATATGTTCTGTAATTCTGTACATGACAGTTTAGCACAAAACAGTGATCTGAATCTCACCGCCTCATTGTCTGTACACATTTTGTAGAGAAATGAGACATCGCTTACGTGCCCTTCCTGCCCCCCACTCCCTCCTGTTCGGGCTGAATGGCAGAACTATGCTATGCTATTGAAAGCCTTTAAAAAAAAAAATAAATCTATGCATGCTATTTTATATTCTAATGTATTATTCATATCAGTACATAAGCTTATGCTTGTCAGTTTTATCTTGTGTATAGAACTGATTACTTTTGACAGTATTTTTGCACTGTTTCTTTTCTTTCTCTTTTTATAAAGTTCTATTCAGCATTAATTGACTGCAGTAACATTTTACCCCTTTCACTGCCTTTGTGTAAATAGTTTCTTACGTGCTTTCGCAAATATGAGAACGCCTTCAGTCACTAAGGTTTTTTGGTAAGGCTGTCCT
Organism: Phoenicopterus ruber ruber; assembly: GCA_009819775.1. Classification (NCBI taxonomy): domain Eukaryota; kingdom Metazoa; phylum Chordata; class Aves; order Phoenicopteriformes; family Phoenicopteridae; genus Phoenicopterus; species Phoenicopterus ruber. Next base: position 24,620,912 of record CM020217.1, read on the forward strand.
TCATATTCACAGTATACAATAAACCGTTTTTTTTCAAGGAAAACTATGCTTGTGTTCTTTCCCGTACCAGCTTAAGCTTCTGTATTTGCACCTACCGTGCTTGCGTCAGCTTCCCATGTTAAAGTGGGAGGCACAGCCAGGGCCACAGTGAGTTTTGAAGAACCTTCTGTAAACAGGAGCCCGAGTTTCAGAGGGGCAAGGCTCCTAGTGGTGCGCAGGCAAGGCTCGTCTGATTCTTTAGCGCTGAAGTATGCCTGGGCTCCGCACAGGCTTCCTGAAATGAAGGTGCTACTTCCCTGGACGTGGGTTTGCTTGACAAGATGAAGCTAGGATAAAAATAGTCAGCTGGTGCCCTCATCCTAGGCTTGGCTGTAGGTCAGCAGCCTTGGCTTTCTGGAATCATAAGATCTGCTGCAGTTCTATGTACTCCACCAGCAATTGCTGGCAAGAGAGCACTGAATGCTTTCAGCAAAATGAGCTGACAAGCCCTTCTTTAGCATTTATATTTTCAGAGCAGCGCTTACAAGAAAGAAAATAGGATGAAGTTACTAAACAATGGTGACGTGTTCTCACTCTCATCGTACTGTATAAGCTGAGAAAGCAGTAAGGAATGGTCACGTAGTTTTACTGTGCCACACGTTTCACCTTTGGTCCTGGCAATACACAGCCACGCTCTCCTTCCTCTTCCTCTTCCCATCCTTAAATCATTGGTCTAAATTGAGGAAAAAAACCCTCCAATCACACATGGGCAAAGAAAGCAAAGTTCCAGATTTTTCCCTCAGAAAATGTTCTTGTTCCTCTATTAAAAGTAATTGCTAACATAGCAGCAGTAGAATAGTTTGCCTCCAGTGGATTAAAAGGTAGAGCTATAAGGAAACGCGAGCTCTCCCCTGCAATAAATTCACCTTAACTTGTAAAGGGGATTAACAAGCCCAAAGTCGCACAGTCCGTGCCTTGTGCGAGCCTTCGGGCCCCGAGGTAGGTGCCGGTGTTGTCTGTACGGGACGCGCTGAGCTCTGGGTCCTCGGAGTGGCGAATCCCCACCTGCCGGGAGCAGGGACGGGCCTGCAGCTTACCTGGCGGCTGGGGGAACCGCGGTGGCTTTCCTGCACTCCCCCTTTGCCCTTTCTCTCAGCTAAGCCACTGCAAACAGAAATCTCTTGTGAAAAGAGGAATTGGATACTAAACCAAACAAAAAAAGTACAGGTTTTGCTAATTAAGTTGTCAGATTAAATGAAATGACTTAGGCAAAAGTAGATGTCACGAAACTATTGCGCTCAGGTAAGTGTACAAGCGGAATCAAGAGGGGTCAAGACCACTTTATTTAGTTTACACAAATAAGATACATATTAAAATCCATGAAGAAAAAATGGCCATTTTTGCACATGAGCTGTCAAAAGACATAACCTTTAAGAAACCATGGATGCTTCCTTAAAAAAAAAAAGGAAAAAAAAAAGGCAATTGGAGCTGTGTGGAAGCTAAGAACATTTTGCAAGGCCTAAGTGTGTGTTTGTCATTCCAATTATAGGACAGAACTGTGTTCATACTCTACCGCTTTTCAAAGCGCTCCTGAAGGTTTCCATAACAAGGCTTTTTAAATAAAGGTTTGAAGGATTGCATAGATTCAAAGGCTCAGTGGTCCTCTAATTCCTTTTTGATCTCTGAAATGTATGGATGATCCTTCCCGTGTGCTACTTCCATGATAGCAATTGCCTGTGAAAAGAAAAAAAATATTCACACAATTGATTCATATATAACACCAGGCTATAAATACTCTCTTTAGAGGTTTGAAACAGTCTGACACCTCGAGCTACTTTTTGTCCCCTTGTAGTCATAAACCCAGTAGGATATAAAATGAAATTCAAAACTAAGTAATAAAGGTTTTACATTCAGAGAATACATCTTTCATCTTAAAGGATCCCAAAGCACCTTTCAAAAATCATATTCCTGACAAAACTACTTTGAATGCAACCAGCTCCGGGACAGAAAACTGCACGTGGGGTGGGTAATATTCTGGCAGAGGACTTAACCAGTATCAGACGGAGCTCTGTTCCTACCAATCTGTCCTTCAGCTGTCAGACGGCCGAGGAGGCCTCTTGCAGGAGTTGTTACCTTAAGGCATTTCAGACTTGATTCTGTAAACCCTCCACTGGTTCCAGGGGCTACAAACGCTTTACGAAGGATGCGATTGCTTGGGCAACCACAGAGGCCAAAGCCAGATCCTGTCAGATCCTGACAGACGCTGTTGCGCCCGACTCCCTGCCGTGTCACCTACAGCACCTGCTCTGGTGCTCAGAGTGAACATTTCGGGCAGCCAAACCCGCTGACTTGTGCTTTCCTGCCACTATCCGCGCCGCGTTGGAGAGCGGGTGCGGAGGCAAGATTTCCACTTGAGAAAAGGACAGCAGTGGCCCCAAATGGATGTAATAAAAGGCAGCAGGAGATAGATAGGACTAAAAGAAGCAAGTCTGGAATGAGGCTGAGAATATTTAAAGAAAGACCAGAGTGCTAAGATAGAGCAAGGAATTGCAGCACCCTAGCCATCCGAGCATTTAGCCATTTTCTCCTCAGGAAACCTTCATGGAATTGTGCTCTTATATTTGTTAAGTCAGTTCAAGAAGAGCCTTTGGTTCCACCTCAGCAGCAGTGAGAAATGACTCCGCTCCCCCTCCTGCCCGAAAGGAGAAAGGAGGGCCTTCTGGATGAGCCGCTTGCAAACGGACAGGGAACAATGGCTTTGTTTTTCCACTAAATCCCAAACATCAGGGGCTGGGATAACTCTGGGCAGTTCCTGCAGGCAGCTTTTGGAAGTGAGTCATTAGAAAATGTTTGTGTTAGGAAGCCAACTATGCCAACAAATCTACCTACAGTTCCCAACCCCCCATCCCACGTTCCTACTGGCACAAATCCCAGTTTTAGTTAAAGCTTTAACACCACAGCGAAGGAGAACCTATACTAATTTTAAACTAGGTAACAGTTAAATTTTAGAGCATATATTCTTGTAGTATCTTTCCCCACGGCTGGATGGCTCTGTTATTGCTGGCTAAAAACTTGCCAGCATCTAAAAAGGAAGGGGGGGGGGGGGAAATCATGACATTCCACACCAAGTCGTTATAAGCTACAGTAGTCACTGATGCTTAAGAAACTAAACTAAACTTCTGTCCAACAACAATAGGGGAAGAAAGTCAAGAAACATGGTTCAGACTAATGAAAAAACAGAAGAATAAAAAACTAAAGAATAAGGAACAGACTAATAAAAAGGGGTGAAGAAAAACGTAAAACCAAATGCTGTATTTGCCAGTTTCAGCATTACCATATGCGTTGAATTCCCTTCAGCTATTTAAAAATCAATTGGTTCCAGAACAAACAACCACCAAAAGCATGCCTAGTTTAACTTGGATATAGAAATCACAGACTTCAATGAAACACTATGTGCCTTTTGTAAGAGCCAAGCATTTTTTCTGTCCTTACCTAGCAGGCGAGGAGAAGCTAGAGTTCTGCTTCATTTACACTAGTACAGCTCTAGCTCGGTGAAGAATGTATAGCAAATGTTTAAGCATAACGCTCACTCCAGCTGCTGCACTGGAAAGGTAAGACGCCTCGTATGAGAGAGCAGACCTATACTGCATCTTTGGAAAACTCAAAACCGAGCCAAAAATCCAGTAACCAAATATATTTAACACGTGGTGCATTTCCTACCAAGCCAGGCTTACTGAGGGAGAAGCGCGCAGTGTTTCACTGATCCCACGCCTGAGCTGGTATTATTAATGAAGAAACCAGGAAATAAATACCCTCTTCAGGGCTTTAACTCCAGCCGTTCTGTTCTCCAGCGCCATATACAGTCTGCCTAATTTCAGCCACATGGAGGCAACATTCAGCGAGTAGGAGGGATAATGTTTACTGCAAGAGAGAAAGAAATCCGGCTTTATCAAACCTGGCAGTTTCACAGCACTTTCCCAGCCCCCGTCCCCCCCTCAGGGGGCAAGAAGGGGCCTCTCGTTGCCCCTGCCCATTCACCGCTCATCCCCTCTGCCATGACTGCCAAGAGTCGGTGCCAATTGTTTCTGGGATGGGGACGCCTGACAATTGGGAATTGAACTGAAACTACCATATGCCTCTGAACAGCTGTCAGATGGCAATGACTTTCTGCCACTAGTTTTAATCTAGCCAGCTACAGAAAGAGACTGCATTGTTACGAGTTTTTGGAGCCACTCTACACCCGCAGAAGTAACTCTGCCTATTCCACAATAGTTGGTCTTTAAATGGAAAGCGAGGGGCCCTCAGCAGCGCGTACAGCGCACATGCCATTCTGCACTCGCACGCACTGAGCTAGCAGAGTCCGGTTCAGCAGAGCTGACCTGGAATGCCAGGCTCGGAGCCAGAGGAGCTGGGCAAGTCCCAGGGAAGATAAATAGTACTGAGCCCCCAGGGGGAAAATGTTGGCTCCTTCTTTGTATCGCTGCTCTCTGCCAAGTGATCTGTGACTTTACGTTGGCATCTGCTCCAAAGGGAGAGCTTTACTTGCACTCCCCCCAGCTGGCAAGAAAGTCGTGTCTCAAGATGAGAATCTGCTTGGAAGATTCATGGTGGGATCAGATACAGAGCGTAACTGGCTGGCTCTAGTGAACGAGATCACTACTGTAAAAACACAGAAAAATTTATTGGAGAGAGTATCAATTTTTTCCTGCAGAGGCTGCGCCTGCCTTGCCCCACACGGGGCTTCAGCCTGCACGTTCTCCCACGCCGCCAGCTCTAGGGCGGTGGAGATCAGGGACACCAGGGCACCCGCAGCCTCCGGGCGAGGGAGCCGAGCTCGGCTCCAGCTCCCTCTGCTGCTCAGCCCCAGCCCCGGGACAGGGCTCTGCTCTCCTGCAACCATGACCACGGTGCGACTGCAGAGAGAAAGGACCGGGAGAGGCAGGGAGGCTGACAGCAACAGCGGGCTTTGCCTCCGTCACCTTACACAAAATACAGGCTGCAGATCCACTTCGAAGCTCTGCTTTACTAAAGTAGTAGGATATAAACACACCCAGTATTTATCTAGCTAAACAGAACTAGCACAGGACCCAAGGTGGTACAAACTTATTCTGAGAACTCAAAGCAAGGCTTTCAGAGCCACCTTCTGCTATATATTGCAGGCCACGTTTTGACAGTAACAAAATCTGTCCTAGCATTTAAACATTCCTTTTCGAGTAGTGATGTCATGGGTAGCGTGTTTATACAGTATGTACCGAGAGAAGTGATCTCTGCCCAAACTTGTTTTAATTATTCAGATTACTGAATTAGAGCACTAAAAAAAAAAAAAGAAATAAAGTCTCATATTTACCTGTAAGGTCTGATAATTTTTTGCCCATAACGCAGTGCACCTTCCCAGTCCTGCACGTAGAGACAGACACCCATGGCCTGGTACATCATATGTAACATATAAACATTACTGTCTTCAAACACTGCACCCATCTTGTCCAGGCTAAGTTCACAGATCTCCAGTAATTCACTAGGAGGTATGAAGAAGTCAAGGAACCCAATAAATAAGCGGTCTGTGATTAGACAACTACCTGGTAATGCCAAAAAAGAATTGATTTAAACTTGTTCAGAATGGTTCTGAGAAGTCCTCTTTTCTCTCAAATGGCATCAAAGCACCTGCGCTACAACCTCAGAGCTACTTTGAGAGGCGTTCTGCTCACGAGATATTCCCCCTCCTACTCAGATATTCCACAAACCTAGCTTTCGGATGTAAAAAGCAACAAAAAAAAAAGCAGCTTTCCTGCATCACCACCGCACCAGCAACGTGTCAGAAGAAGGGGGAGTGAAATTCCCCACGCAGTGGGTACTGGATCAGGCATGAGACAGCCTGGCCTGCTTCTGGCCCAATGAATCTCGCGTTTTTGTCTGCATCGCGCCACCGTTACCATAGGCAGGCTTGTGACCATCAGCAGCGGCCGCAGCCTCACACGCCGTCTCTCAAAACCGGGCAGTATGACCGTACGCTAACACAACCACACACCTGCGCTCATTCTAGTCGCGGGCTCGTTGTGTGCAGACAGCCATATGCTGAGAGCCGCACAGGAAGGAACAGACGCAGGGTCTCACAATCCCACACCACCTCCAGCGTTAAACCACCCCTTGTCCCCACGGACAACTCTTCAAAGAGGACACAGGTACGTTTAACTTCTAACGGTCATAGTATTTCTCCGGCGGGTACTTCTGAAGCAATCCAGCTTCACGCACCAAGCTAGGGGAGTCAGGGTGAGACAAAGGATATATTTGTAGTGTTTGGCTCGCCTGAATTCTTCAATCACATTCCTGGCATATTTGATCATGTCCCATACCATCTCTGCTGACGGAGGATCATTCAGCTTGCGGATTTCCAGTTTCTCTTTATCCTGAAGGAAACACAATGGACATTATAAATGCAGGTTCCAAGCCCTACAAATAAAGGTGCACCCGCTACACAAAATTACTCTAATAAAAAGACACAGATGGGAACTTAAGCTCCTCAAAGAATGTAAAAACAAAGGTAGAATGTGCACCTGCACGTTTTTTCTAAAGCCTTGGCTAGGAATCCTAGAATCCTCTACGCCTTCCAGTTCATCTGCCATTCTCTACTTCCATGAAGTCTCTTTCTTTTGAAAGATCCAAGAGCTTTTAGATTTTGTGATGAAAGCAGTTTTACATAGGAAATTTCACTGGTTCCGAGAGATTACGGATTAAAATAAATTTAGTTTTAAGGCTAGAAAAGCTCAAATACCTTAGGCCTACTACTGATAGCTCAGTGGAAAACAAGATGATATTAAATACAGAAAAGGATCCTTCATATCCACAGACAAAACCACATTTCCACTTATTTTGTTATTTCTGCTGGACAGCTCCATCTACTCTTATCTTCCATTCTAACTTACTACTTCATGAAGAGTCAGCTGCAATCTGGAGACAATCTTTTGCTGTTTAAGCCTCACATTGTTGCTAGATTTCTTTGTCCTTTATTATTTCATCTGCCAGCTGAGGGGGCTATAGGGGACTCTTTCCAGAGCTGAAGGAGGCTGAGTGACAGGTGATTCCAAGAGTAGCACGTTGTTGGAAATCACAGATGAAATCCTGGCTTCGTTAAACTCGGTGGCAAAATTATCAAGGTAACTGGGGGCAAAAAACACAACTACAGTATCGACAGAATGGCCTCAAACAAGAGTATTGGGTACTATTTGGAAAAAAAGTTACAAAAGACATTTAGAGGAAGGAGACGGTTGTCTGGTCAGTTTGGGAAGCAGCTCTTAAAAGGACACTTTTGTGGTCTGACCTTGGCTGCAATGACAGATGAGCCACACAAAGCTCAATTCTCCTAGGACCTCCACTGAAGGAGGTCCAAATGGTTGCACAGGCACAGTTGTTTCGCTATCTGTTGGGTTTGGGTACCCCCGCCCCCCCAGGTGCTTTTCTTCAAAATAACTATCACGTTGTTTTAAGGAACACTCTCTGGATGTCTGCCTTTGTCCTTTGAAGGTCACCAGGTGACGTCTAACGAACATAAATCTGGCCTGCACATCACAAGGGGCTGTGACCCAGGACCACCCTGTCCGTGAGAAGACCGATATGATGCCATTGCAGGAAAGCCTGTTTCGCAGATTCTGCTGGGTCTCCAAACCATCCAGCAACGTCATACACCACCACCTAGGACTGACTGAGATGTCCCAACCAGGAACTGCAGCAGGACTCTACCCCAGAACAAGACCCCAGAAATGCCCCAAGCAAGATTCATTCACTGGGAGTTGGTAGAAAACTTGCAGTTAAAAAAAAACGAGGTCTGAGCTAAATTCTTTTGGCTAGGTAGCATAGACACAGTATAATTAATCTACTTTTAACAAAGTTTTCATCTTTACTTTGTAGCTCAACTTTAAATAGGCCTCAACCAGGATATTTCCTGATGTGTCATGATTATAGTGGAAAGAATGAGTATCAGAAAGTCTTCTAGACAGAAAAACAAAACCACCCCCCCCACCATTATCCTACTTTCCAAAATGTAATTAAGCCAGATAGAATATCACTTCTAAGGACCTGGGTAGGTGCCTTGACAGTCAGAAGCATATTTCAATATTTCACACCCATTTTATTACCTTTTCTTTCGTAACGCACTCCCTGCAATCACAATTAAAGAAATACGAGTCTCTTAACCGGTCATTTCTGTCTTCTGTGGGATACAACAGGTCAATATAGCTGGTAAAAACCTATATGGCAAAAACACAGCAGTCAGTGAAAAGCAGCGTAACCATACATATTTATCACTACTAGTTCTGGTATATGTAGCATGACGACTACATATACTTGCAACTTGTGGATCCCTGCAACCACATCACCTGCCTGTTCCCTCACATTCCAAGCCTCTGGGCAGCATCAGGAGTTGCCATTTGTGAATGCAATCCAACAGAGAAGTGTTTCCTTTCCTATTCATTATGGAATTTCCCTCAAATATTACCCTGGCTTAAACCCAGGACAGCAAGATTCAGGTGTAGATAAGGAAACCATCACAGCATAAATCTCAGGCTCCTGTCAGACTACAAAGAGCTGCCTACTTTTCAGAAGTAAAATAATGATTTCAGGTATCCAGCCTAGGATAAATTACAGCGGCCTGTTTTTTTGGAGGCTGGAATCTCAAATTTTTCTTTCTGAAAACCTACAAAAATTGGGGCAACAGCAGTCACTGGTAGCTTTAGAAACTTAGGAAAAGACCTTCAGATCTCTGAAAAGAAGAGAGGCCCAGTGCTCCAGTTCTAGGAGAATGAATGTCAGATTTACTTCAGCAGCAATATTTTAAAGCAAAGAAAACCTGCTTTTGAACATTTTAAAGGCCCTTCACATACACTATTCTTAAGTTTTCCTCTACTTCAATGGTCTTCAGAAAGGAACCCCTGCAACTAGCTTTAATGCTCTGTTTTTAAAATGAGATCTCCCCCAAGAAACATGTCATATGCACAGCACAGTTGATCATTTTGCAGACCAAGGAACAGCTTTAGTTCCATTTCCTCATTTATAGTGATTTGAAGTGTTTTGCTCAGTCTTTATGCTTAAGATTTCTTTCTTCTTTAAAGTAAAATGTGTATGTAATTTCATACAGTACATGCTTACTCTCTGTGATCTCAGACTTTCCCTCACACTCCTCTCCTCCCTTCCCTATTTTCAAAGCATGCAAAATGCAGGAGCTCCATTTACAGCAAAAACTTTAAAAATGTCGTGATGCAATGGCTACATCGAACCTGAAGATGGCGACACAGGCCGTCAGACCGCACAGAGCCCAAGCAAAACCAGGAGCTCACATTTACAAAATTCTTCAGTGTCAGAAAAGCAAATGCACAAAATCCATGAGGTCCTGGGGAACTGATGCAGCTTCTAAGACACAACTCAATCCAAAGAAGATGCCAAGCAAGGTAAATACTCCGCATCTCCACCTCGCACAGTAAGCCCTCCCCAAAAATGCTGAAAAGGTCCGGGATTCCACAGTAAAATTCTGAAACCAAGATCAGTCCTTGTCCATTACCACAATGCATTTGCAGTGACTGCCAACATCACAGACAAATCATCGTTAGTAAATGGCATAAAAAGAAGTTGCTCACCTGAGTCATTCACCCTTGGCTCCAGCAACTAAACTCGCTTTGTTTACAATGGTGAACAGCTATAATCCACAAAAATAACCTCTCTCCCCTCCTTCAAAACTGTATCACATGCTTCAGAAAGTGGCAGGAGTTGTCAAAATCAAATCTAAACTTATTTTGATCAGCATTAACCTTTCCCGCTAAATTAACATTAACAAATGAGCCACTGTAACTCTATGCAAACTCCATCCCCAGAGAGAATGTTCCGTATCTTCATCCCCTGCAGATATTTGAACATCCTCCTCAACTCTGTTTAACATCTTTTTGCTGCAAAAAGCAGCTCTGCTGCTGAAGACTCCATGCTAAGTTCATTATTTGACTGAGAAAGTTTCAAGGTAAACCCAGAGCCTTACTCAATTTCTCAGAATTTTATCTATCACTGTCCAGCTTCACTCCACCTAAAAACACACTCTCGTTCTTCTGTGACTTCCCAGCAAATGCTGCTGAGGTGATACGACCGAGTCCCACGTTTTGTGGATGCTCTGTCCAAACAGAAGTCAGAGGACTTATCTGTACCCGTTTACCTTGTTTATTCTGGCTTCAATTTCAATACATCACTATTATACTGGGAACTATTATAGCAGTAATAATTCGCTTTGATCTTGGAATTTCAAAGCACCAGCCAAACATCAGTAAACTCAGCCTCATTTTACAGATGGGTAAACTGAGACAGAGGCTAGCAGATACACAGTGACTCCTGCAGGTGCCCTTCCCTTATTTCAGCACAAAATAGGATACTGTCTCCAAGACCCACTTCAGCCCTCCCGAGCCACCCCAACTTTTCCAAAGCAACATCTTACACTTCTCTGAGAATCAAGAAATCCTTCCTCCCTGTTATTAAATTGTGAACTAATTGGAATGAAGCCTGAAAAGCAGGATGGATCCTACTTTCAGGATGCATGCGCACAGAGTACATTCAAACACGGTGCATTTACCTCTTCTCCAGGCTCAATCTCTTTAACAGCTCTGACTTCAGCCAAGGTCCCCTTGTAAGTTACAATCACGTTTGGGCAACAGCTATGGTTCATCAATGCAACGCTGTAAAAATAGAAAAGTAAACCTTTTCCCCCGCCACCACCAAAAGCAACAGGCAAAAAGTTAAGCACCACTTCACAAAAAAAGTAAGTCTGAAAGACTGAGTCAGTCTCTCTCTGCAAGCTGTTTTTATTCCGAGGCTTAACATGAAGGTAACCTTGGGAAAATCTGTTGTACTGTCTTTTAGTCTAATGATATTGAGAATGGCTGTGCTAATGAATCATTACAATTTTTAAATCCTGCTACTGCAGGACTAGGCAAGTTATTATTTGCCCCTTCTTACAGTGCTACAGGACAGCTGACAGGGGTGTTCACATAGCTTAACTATCAACATCCTATTTAGGTACCTATGATAGACAGACTATTCTCCTCAGAGGAGAAAGAAAGACAAAGTCATTTGACCTAAAGGAAACAAGCAAATACCAGAAAACAAAAGTCATTTGCTGCATCACAACTTAAGACGGGCATTAAAATTTTAGCTGGCTTCTGTGCAAGCGTAAACACCCTCCGTGTTTGAAGTGGGAAGGAAGAGATCTCTGTCTGTTATACAAGCACATGACCTACACAAAAAGTTGGACCACTACAGAAAAGTGCTCCCTCTTACTACCAAGCTTGAAGAAAGTGCAATTTGCTGCTTATTTGAGATAGAATGTATAATGTCAATTCTTTCTCTTCCAATCTACCAAAATAATAATTGTCTCTTCAGTCTTTTTAGCTCACAGGCATTACTGTTAAGTAGGAAAGATCTGGTTCTTGCATGCTGAACATTTACAAAGGATGGTGTTGGACATGTTTCCAGAACATGCTGGTTCAATAACCTCCTCTCCCCACCATGACTCTGATCCTGGGCATTTCAAGGCCTTAATTTCCAATCTGTAGGTCAGGCTTCAGACAGACCTGCCTGAAGAAGGAGAATCTGTGAAGCAAGTACTATGTACTGCTGTCTGTATGCAGCACTTAGCAAAATCAAGTCCTGCTTTAATTGGGCATCTGTGAGTTTCAGATTACTTTGACATAGATAAACTACTAGCAATCTATGCCTCACAGGGAAGTCAACCTCAGCAGACAGTGATAATACTTTCAGTATGGGGTTTGCAAAGAACAGGGGCACAAAATATCCTCCTTTGCCACAACATTAAGTGGGAAGGACAGACTTAAATGGAAGAAATGTTCCTTAGCCTTAAAGAGAGCTGTGCTCCCCTGTCCACAAACTACAGTTAACATCTGCAGTTTATTTATAAAGCTAAGAAGCTTGTACATATTTTTTCCACTGTCATAGCAACATAAAGCATCGCACCTTTTAAAACATCTGAGGAAGCTGAAAGAAGCTATGAAAGGGATTTACTGTTTGCCAAGGAACAAAGGTAGAAGGGATGTTGTTCGAGAACAGCAGGTGAAGGATTACACCCAGTCAAAACAGAAAGTTGTGAATAGAGCAAGTCACCTGCAATCCTTTTCATTTCACTTTGATCACTGCATGATGTCCCTGTCCAGAACCTGCTAGCCAAGTAATTGTTTCCTACCAACCTGCATAGAGTTCACAATCGAAGCTTCAAAACAAATTACAAGTGCAATTTTACCAAAATTACCAGATTTAAGAAAATCACTGGCCACATTTATTAGATAATTAAAGATATTTAAAACAAGACAAAATAAGTGTTTAATTAAATTTCTTTCAGTGGAGATCTACTTCCATACATGTGAACCTTTGTTTGTTTTTAAATATTTTTATTTTTAAAAATATTAACATCAACTTACTCAGGAAATATGGCTGATCCCAAATGAGAGAGTTCTTCATCTTCAATTGTGAAGCCATTACAGTTAACCTAAGGAAAAAGAGAAAGAGACTAGATAGGCTTCTGGTCAGCTAAGTACTCCACACTCACTTGTCACATTCTCATACTTCAAAGTCAATTGCAGTAATTTGCTTACAATTCTCTTTCCACCTCACCAGTACTCACAGGGAGCTACATGACATCTCAAAAAGCGAAGTGAAGACAAAGTCCCTATCCAAAGGAATGTGCAGGACACTAAAGAACTGACAGTCCAATACTTGCGCCTGCTCAGGACACAACATATAGGAAGGCCAATCAAGAGAAATAGGGCTTGAAAAGAGCACTAGAAAGACTGTCAGACAAAGAAAGACCATTGCAAACATGAAAAAAAAGTCTGATACTGACAGGGCAAAGAGACTTCATTTGGCCATGAGAAGTACAGGGCCGAAGCAAAACTACACACACAAGGAGCAACATAGGGATGAAGAGCAGCAAACTCTGCCGGGCTGGGGCAGTACAGAGCTTTGATGGAGCATATGTTACAGAGACTTGCCACAATGACATCTGTCATCAAGGGTTCCACATATCAGCTACAGCTAAAGCACATAAAAAGAACAAACAAAGGCAGCAAGAAAGACTTCAACCTAATAAAGACATAGAATAGGACAGGACAGAAAAAGGACAGAGTATGAGAGGAAATGTATTCCTAATTTAAACAGACACGGGATCAAAAGAGCTTGTTCACAAATCTTTCTTATAGAATAGATTCAAGCAGGTCTTAAAACCTTCATCCCTCTTTTATTCTCACTAAACAAGGGCATCTTACAGGAGTTTCAGCTTTGTTTCACGTGGTTTGTGTGACTTAAGTGACCAAAATGCACCTCAATCAAGTACTTTATTCCACTTTCACTGTGAGTCACGTATGTGCCAACACAAAGAGAACCCTCTCCACATTCACCACCGTCTCCCTACAATCATCAAAATGTCCACAGAAGTGCCAGAAAAGCACTAAAACAACTACTATCACGTGGCCAAGTCCAGCTGAAGCTACAATGGGCACAGGAACAGTCAATCAAGTACAGCGTAAGTATTTGTTCTGGAAGGGTAAGAGTCGACAACAAATGCTACCAACAATGATATGCCCCACAAGCCAGAATGCAGCTTGGATTGGATTTTAGAAATAAACAAATACTTTCCAAAGCCACTCCTCAAGTATGAACTGTTCAGGATGAGTTCACAATTGAGGAAAGTGTCCTGTTTCTCTGAATCACTCACCACTGTCTTTGCTTGATCTTTATCCTGCTATTTTTAGCAAGGTAGCATCCAAAGGCTCCCTATCTCTCAAGATGAGCACGCTACTGCACTAGCCAACGTATGAGCATACCTGAACCAAAACCAAAATGTAATTGCTGAATACAAAAACAATAGATGGGAAAGATTATATCAACAGCAAGTAAGAACATAAGGCTACAAAGGCTGACATGAAGAACAGCTTGATGGTTCTGAATCACAGGGAAATATTTAAAAATATGTAATGAGTTAACATCAACTCCCCTCCACTAAGCCAGAGACAACCCACTTCTTGAGTGCATCATACCAGAAATGACACAAGAGGAAGAATTAGAAGAGATGAGATACCACTGTTTTCAACAGATGAACGCATGACTAAAAAAGGCAATGTGGAGGGAGTAAAGAGACAACAACGAGCAAACCAGAGCTCGAGGTTCTTCCCAATGGTGGAAAAGAGAACATGCAAAGGGAGGCACAAAATTATGCAAGGTCTCCAAGGAAACGATGAGACACTGGAACTTGAGACAAGAAAGAAACTGTTTGAGGAGTATGACAAGGTGAGACTGAGGAGGAAGAGTGCCAGTCTCGAGAGCTATGTTCCACAGGGACAAAAGAGAGCAGAATGATACCAACAGCTGGGGAAGAGAGCAATGAAAGGCAAGGATGGTTTGGACAAAAATCTTCGCTCCACTCAAAAGGACCAATTACACCTTAGCTGTGCTGAGAAAGAAACAACATCAGACAAAGCCCACAAAAAGTAGTGAGCAAGGAGTCAGAGGTATCCAAGTCCCAAACCACTGCCCTGAGCCACAGGGAGAAAGAATGCCGAATGGAGAAGCAAAGCAGACAACATGAGGCCAGAGAAAGTGTTGAAGTAAAGCAAAGGAGCAGCAGCATATCCATACTATTGGCTTCAGATCAAGTTAACTAATTATTAGGAAACATATTTGTACATATCAAGTACAGACCTGCCTCCCCTTCTTCTAGAAAGATTTACGCTGGGGCTAAAACCTTAAAAGGTTGCGTCCTGTAAAATACTTCTGAGGAGCATTCAGATGACCTTTGGAGATTTTAGTTCAAAAAATTGCAATGTCCACAGTAGCAGATAGTTAACTAATGATCAAGATGAGCTTAAGGTGACACTTAAAGGTGACATTATACATCTACAGAGAAGACTGACCGGATGGAATATCAGATCTGGGAGTCAGCAATTCACAGAAGTCAGTTACCACCACAGATCAGTACCATGATCTGGTGGAGCTGGTCCAGGACAAGACGTGAAGCAAAAGTCATTATAGCCAAAATAACATAATCTTTGGAGATTCTGGCTCCATTCTAACAAAAATGTTCAGAAACACCATAGAAACTGGATGTACTGATGTCTTTAAAGTATCCCTCTGACAAATATAAATTGTAAAGTCTTCAAAACAGAAAAAACTCTTCATTGAAGGGTAATGTATCATTAGAAACAATGCAATGGATGATGAGCAGATGCTGAACATGCTAAAGAATCATTCCCCTATAGAATAACAGTACCCCTGTATTAAGGAAATAGTAACTGTGCCTCCTTGTTGGTAAGTGCCCAGCTCTACCAACCAGGGTATTGCCATCTCAGCTTTCATCACAGCAGTCAACATTTGCCCCAACTCAAAAAAAATAAACTTTTTACTTGGGCGCTTAAGTTTAAAGCTAGCTTATTTTGAAGTACAGGAGGAAAAAGAAGAAAATGGACCTTTCACTATTCCACTGGTGTGTTATTCCATCCACTACAATTCATTCAATTTAGATGCATATGAAAAGCAGGTGAGAAAACAAAGGTGACACATTTCAGAAGTTATCTAACAAGACATTCTGCCTTTCCTTCATCTCTCCAGATGACCAAACTACCTGACTGCATTTAAAAGCCACACACTAGATAAAAGTTTCAGACTTCTCTTTCTACATCTCTGAAGTTTACTCCCTGTGAAGGTCAAAAACAATGATGACCTGACCAGCAAGGGTTTCCACAAGTTTGAAGCCTGAATGAAGGATTTTGCCTCTGCAGGGTCTCAGACCAGCAGCCTTCCACGCAAGTCCAACAACAGCTGCACTATGCTTGGCCCACAAGAAGCCTAACTTTGACAGGGTCTAATACAGGCTGTTTCCCCTTTTCTTCAGTGTTTGAGAAGCACCTCAGAAAGTCTGCAGACAAGAGTCTCTCCCCTCACTACTGAAGTGGGGCATGTCCAGCCACTTCTGCTCAAGCAAGTGGATCTGCTCCATCAAGCACACTCAGCTCTCCCTAAGATAAGCAAAGAGCTACCATTTCCATCGCCATTAACATTTTTCCCCTTTCACAAAGGCTAAACTCCTACAGCACCATCCATCTAAGCAGGCTGGGTTCTAGCCAACTTACTTGTGCAAAGAGAACTACAAGGGCAGCATTGTCAGGGTACTCCAAGTGCTTTGAGTAAAAGTGATGAAGAGCAGCAATGTCGTTCTGAATCAGCTCTCTCTTTTCATTGTCTAGTTTGTCAAGGTCTGTGGACAAAGAATACATTCCATTTCAGTAGCAGGAACACTCCCCCGTGAACTGCAGCTAGACTTAGGTTAGAACAGGCCCAAGCTTAAACAGAAACCCCTCGAGGAACAGCTGCTTGGAAGTACTGCAAGAAGTGTCTGTTCTTCCATAAATGTAAGGCTGCTTCTGCCAAAGCCACACGTGCGCTACAAGAACATGCAGGATTAAAAAGCATTTTCTAAGACCTTTACATTAGCAGGTAACTGGACACAAATTTCCCTTTCTTGCGAGAAGGGTTACAGTGTTTAAAGTGCACTTGTTAACCCGAGCAAACAGACCAGCCAGCCCTGGCCCTCTAGAAGTCTATCAACTGTGGGTAGCTATCCCCAGCTGTCTAACACAACCTTATGAGCTACCTGGTCCCATCTACTGTGGAATGAAGTCACCCTCAGCATCATGCTTCTTAAAAACATGCTTTACAGAGTGAAACTTCCTCATACAGACCTAATCCTTATCAGTACAAACCAGCCCAGACTCGTGCTAAGGAAGGCTGCTTATCCCTGCTTTTAAAAGATGTGGTCTTTCCCAGCACAGAGGCCCTAACTACTTGTGGCCACGCGTGACAGGGACCTAACAAAGGTTGACAATAATGCTGGGGCTAGGGGTTTCCTTTGCAGCAAGAGGAGGGCAGCATGAGGGTTGCCCAGGAGTGCAATCCACCTGACCTATTGCAGGCACCTGCTTCAGGAGGTAACAAACAGTGCCTGAGAATGCCCACGTCTCCAAGGGCTGGGGGATGACCATCAACAGAGATGTGTTTAACCTGCAGATATCTGAGGATAATAGGAGACAGCAGAAACATCAGTGGAAATGTCCTGGCACACCTGCTAAGTGTATTCCCTTATGTGTTTGTTCAGAGATTTACCCTCAGGCCCATGACAGGTTCTAGCCAAAGCCGTGGCCATTGAACCTTTTCCTGCCTGGTCCGTGCAGAGCAAGCTAGATGATCAACCATACACTCCTGGTCCCTTCTTTCTCCTCACGAACAGAGTGTTGGAAAGTTTTTTCCCAATCCTCTCTCTCACAGTGGCAGTGTCACCAGCTCACTCCTGCTCTATGAAAACCGGCAACTCATTAGTTTCCCCTCTCCAACTCAAAATAATAGCGGAGAGACAAACATGCAGGAAGAGAAAAGGCTGCATAACAGTGGAAGAAGGGGGAAATGACTTGCAAGAGCAGACGTGAATAACAGGAGAGTCACAAAAAAATACTGAGGAAAATGAAATGGGACAATTTTATGAGAATTAGGACAAATCAGAAATAAGAAATCTTGAGCTTCCAACTGACAGCTAGGTGCCTTTTCCTCTCCTGTGCAGGGTGTTGCAAAGCGTAAGGCAACTGCTGAATATGGCAAAAGTGTGCTAAGAGATGAGAAGAGTCAACAAGGCAGAAGGAACAGGGGTTCTTACTAACAAAACCAGAAACAAAACAAGGGCTCCCAGAGGACAAGGGGGACACTGCAACAGAAAAAACATTTCAGCCTTTTAGCTCCCAAATTAATAAATTATTGAAGACAAGCTGTAATGTAGAAGAAAATACAGAAATTACTTCAGCACTTACCTATCCTCCTCAACCTCAATTCTACTAACCTACCTGTAAAAATTATCCTTGCCTTAGACAAAGTCAAATGTTGGCATTTTTCCCCCCTTGTTTCCCCACTTGTCCCAACAGCTGTGACAGGAGCTTTTGCCCAGGAAGCAAATAAGACTGTAATCTTGCTGTGCTCGGTTACTCTGCTACCTCAAGTCCTAGCAATGACTGCATCTATTCAGCATTTTATAAAGGGTTTTGGAAGCCATGAAAGTGAGAAACGTGAATATACAAACCCATTGCCTCCTTGTACATTGCCGCCAGCACCAAGAAAGAAAAGCCAGAGACCAGTGAAAACTATGCCAAGATGGTTACTAGTCCCCTAGTTGCTGAATTTCGAACTGCCTCACCGGACATAAACAGTAGCCTTCCAGTTAAAAGCAAGCCACTGCCTTACCTCCTTCCTTGGATTATTTTGGAGCATTTAGGACATGGAATTTCAACACAATCATATATAACATGTCAGATTTGACTGGCAGTGACAGATACTGAAGCACAGTCCAGAGGGTTCTGCAATTAGCCCTTTAGTCACTGTCACCATCAAGCAACTGTGCTGTCTCTGATTTTATGCCTCCTGGTAACAAATACCAGCTATTTTAATTTTACAACATTACAATTCTCAAAAGACACTAGAGTACCAGAAAAGCCATGAGATGGATGTATGCTACATAATTAATTCTGTCTAGGTTTTCACCCTTGTTTCACAGCCCTCACAAACGACCAAGAAAAAAAAGAAAGAAAGAAATAAGAGCACTGCACTTTAAAAAACGAGGAACCACAATTCTCTTTGTTTACTCCCCTCCTCCAACAGGAGTGGGATGCTCTGAAAGGTTTTGATGGAGGGGGGCCAGGGGGTAAAGCAAACCATGAATATAGATAACTGCCTCTGTTTACCTGCAAGCCTTTTTTACTTACGTGATTCAAACTCTTTTACAGCCAGCAGCTTCTCCGACTGTGTTCTTTCAGGGTGAGTTTTCTAGCAATAAGGGGAAAAAAAAACCAACAAGAAAATATTTTAATGTTTTAAGTTGGCAGTTTTGTCTACTCATTCGTAAGGTGGGAACTCCTACCTGTAAAACAAACCCAAACAAACTGTATGGAATTTACAGAAGCTGATGAACAGCAATGAGTTAAATTGACTGCCCTTGGTAAAGCCATAGACATATTCTCTCCGCACCAAATTAGGCAGCCACAGATTAACTCCTATCAAATTTATATACATAAACTGAACAGTATTTTAAATATGTCATTTGCTTTGTTCTAGACACCCAGAAAGCTGCTAACAATAGCAAGCAGGCAGGAGACAGGCTTCGCTTTGAGGAAAGTGAATAAACTGACTGTTGACAGAGTTCAAAAGCAATGCTCCATTGTTGGCCTAAGGCCACTTCTTTGTAATCTTGGCCATTAAATATGGCTTTGCAGGTGGCCCAGCAGCTGAGGTTCAGGGACTATAGTTTGCATATTTAGCTTTTATATGACATGTAGGGTTCTCCCCCCTCCCTGTAAGCGATAAAAGCACAAATTTATTCCAATGACTTTTTGTCATTAAACATTCGATTTTGTTTGTGGATCACCACTAAACTACACTTTAATTAAGTCACACGCACACATCAAGTATGCAGCTACCTTCCCAGCAGGCCACCAAAATCCTCACTACATACAGGATCCAGGTTACCCTTGTCACATAAGCAGACCTCAATCACACAAATATGCTTCAAAGAGGATTTGCTTTTGCGGAGAGAGTTTAGAGCTCTACAAAGATACACAGCATAATAACCTTGAAACTCATGAATCTTGTCCCCTCCCTGTAAGCACTTGTGCTATCCTCAGTATCCATATATTTAGGGAACACTGAAATGGAGGTTGACATTGCAATCTTATTTCCTTACTAATAATATTCTTTTTCTCCAAAGACCAAGGGCCTGAGATTTCTCTCTCAATCTCTCTTTTTCACCAGTTAACTCCAGCAATAGTAAACATTTATACCTGAATACCTCAGAGGTGTTCTTGACTCCCAAATGTACTGGGAGTTATATACTACACAGTGCTACGCAGATACAGCTGAAAAATAGTACAACAGGCAACTGCTTCATAAAGATGTCAGCGCCTGCAGACACATAACACTAGGAGCATTCCTCAGAATTTTACCGCATATGCCAAGTCTCATTCTTCTTTTTCTTCACCAACGTGGCCTTGGTGCTAGCCCACACATGTAACCAAGAGCTCCAATCTACCAGAACTGAGGCTGAAACACCCCGCACATTGTGAAACTATCAGTAAACTTTTCCAGACTCTGTTCAACAGTACCTTGGCCAAAAGTTACAGCTACACAGCTTAAAACCTCACTAGACTTTTGCCATCTTCCTGCAAAAGTCTTCAGTTGGACTATGGTAGCCCTGACACTGCTGCAGTGGTCTGATGGTCAGTTCGTTCAGCTGTTCATGCTCTGTATTACACCCGTGTGTACACAGGAAGCTAGTATGTATGTGCTTTGCAGGGACAGTTACTGTCGGTCAGTTTTCATTTTCCTGCCTTCCCTGGCACCCAGAGCAGGAACGTACCTCCCAAGTCTAGCCTCCTGCTCACCTGTTTGGCAAGGATCCTCGCCGTTAGCCTCACAGTCTCCGAGGGATTCCAGTTCTGCCCAAAAGCGCACATGGCAGAACACTCTAGCTTGTGCATTGGCCAGTCTTCCTTCTGAAAATGTAGAAAAATATGAAAAAAAAAAAGAAAGCCATGAAGATAAAGTGATGAAAAAGAGGATGCAGCAAGTCCTGCCAGATCCTAGAGGTCAAGTGAAATGTGTTTCCTTTAAAAAAAATAAGATGACGCTCACTAAATCTGAACAAAAGCTTGAGTCACATTTAAGGGGTACAGCTATCCTGCTTTTTTCAAACAAATTCACAAGGGATGAGTTAAGGTCAGAACATCTTTATTTATTCAACGGAAAAAAAGAATTAAACGACGAAGAAGCAAACAGACAACATGATTTATAAATCACCAGTTCTTACTGTTCAGATCAAGCACGTGAGGACAGAGTAGGTCTGAGCTTGATGGCTTTATTGGGTTCATTTCCATTTAATACCTTGGCCCCTCATTATGAGACGACCCTGGTGTAATCAGGAGTAATGTGTCTGAAGTCAATGGATTCACAATCACTGTAAGAATCGGTATATGTAAGGTCAAAACCAGACCTACTGAATAGAATTATCAGATTTTTTCCTTCAACGTTGTAGAATAAGAGTACAGCTAGGCAATGAAAACACACTAATAAAGACAAACACACTTTAGTTAAGAATGTATAGCTTATTCCTAGCTCAGCATGCAATAACACTTGGAGCGATGGCACAAGCCACTGGCTTTTGGCACTCTACAGATTCCCTCCAAAGCAACAAAAACTTTCAAAGATGAGCACAGAATCACAGATTAACACTCTGCACTGGCACGTACAGCCTGGCATGGGCTGTATGTCCCTAGACTGCATCAAATTTCATTTTATTTATTTATTCAAACATGGAAATATTCTCATTTCTATATTCAAGCAATACATAGCTATTTCTATATCCCATCCCAGACACACATTTATAGCAGTGTGTTAGAACAAACCTACAGTCTTCTGCACGTATAGGGAGCATTAAGTTTTGTTTTCAGACCAGATTTGAACTGGTGGAAAATGGCAGCAGAGGAAAGAAATCACAACAAATCCCACAAATTTGTAATTGATTGAAACCAAAAACTCGAAAAAACTTTTCGCAGCTTCCAGAAAACTCTTAATTCCCCTTACTGTCTCTCGCACAGTATCACAGACCCTGTGTTAGCTCACTCAAAAAAACTTAACAGCCCATCAGAGTGACTGAGTGGCAGGAACAGAAGAGTTTCCCTCAGCTACCTAACCACTGATGTCAAGAGCTGTTTGAGACACCCTAGGCGACCTAAAACATCTACACAGGACCAGTAGATATGACAGAGGACTACTGGGAGATGCAGTCCTTGTGGGAGCAGTAGCTGGAAGCCACACAGGACAACCCAAGGCACCTCAAATATTCAGCTGAATCAAAACCTCCAGTGCCTCCTGCCTTGGCTGGCCCACTTATTTAAAGGTTTTGCAGATCAAAACAAAAGCTGAGATCACTAATTTCAGAGTTGGTACACCAAAAAGTTCTTCCATTGAAAACGGCCGTTTTAATTGCCCTGGGCATGGGCAGCTTTAGGAGCTTATTTTACTAGGAAAAGAAAGGTGAACACCCATCCCAGCCTCATGTAGGATTTGAAGCAGCGCAACACTACAAGGGTATTCAACCCCTCACAATGTCAACTTCATTGACCTTGATATCTCAGTATAGTACTTCCAAAAAAACCTATGTACAGGCTGCATGAAATAAGCTCCAGTGTAAACGTTCTAAGAGGACATGGCAATACAGACCAGGAGAACTAAAATAGTATATTACACTGCAATCACGTCATGTGAAATTACACTCTCAACTCTCCTACAGCTGTCACACTACAGAGTGTGTCCCTCAAGAGGCCCGTTTCCTATATATGCCCCAAGACCTTTTTCTGGAAAATTCCTGATAGTCTTTGCTTAGGAAATCCACAGGCTAAAGGCCAAGAGAGACAGAGTAAGACCTTATCTCTCACCCCTTCTTGCACACCCACCAGCTTCAGCGTGATTGCTGGGTGCACAAGAAGCGAAGGCACAGAACCTGAAGTTTTGCAGGACTCACATCCATACACACCGGTTAAACAAACAGGAGAGATCACCTGATAAAACAAAATCAAAATGCAAAGTCACGTGCCTGTCTCAAAGCAGTGTTTTTAAAAATCCGTTTGTTCCCTTTATTCTTTACCCATTGTTAATTAAAATCTTTCCCCAGGCAGAATCATACTGAGTTATATGAACTAGTAGAGAGGTTAAAGGGACAAGATATGGCTGAATTGTGCGAGATGAGATAAAAGCCTGAAACACCACAAGACGAGACAGCACTGATGACTGAGTAATACCTGGGATGGAAACACTCTGACAGCAGCTTTCCCCGCGATCACAGCAGGATGGTATTTTGCATTCTATTCCACGTTTTTCTCCAAGTAGTTTGAATTATAACAGGTAGCATTGTTCTAGCCGAATCCCTAATGCTACATTAATTATATTTTCTTCCTATTTTCATTACATCTGCAGTATTTTTCCCTTCATTTAGGAGTGACAACATTTTTGGAACGGACGTTCTTTAAAGCTTATCCTTTTCACATCAAAGCGTGGAAACAATCTTCTCCACCAAGTTCTTCAAAACGATTCCACCATCCAGGACTACTGGATTAATTCCCAGAGCACTGACATATTGCTCAGGATAAAAAAAACCAAAAAAACCCCCAAAAAACCAAACAAGAACCCCAAAACCCAAAACAACAACAACAAAACATAATACTCAAAAAAATAAGACTCAAGTCCAAACAAATGTCTTTGCACCTCCTTCCTCATATGGACTTTTTCAATAGGATGTAAAATTTCTGTTGTATTTCACTTGATCGAAAAGAAACATACAAATACCAGACAGAAATGCTGGACAAGCCAGTGTAGGGGTTAAGCCCACTTCTTCAAATGCTTAAGGCCCAATTATGCTCAAATGGTATCCAACTCCCTGATCAAATTTCAGTGAGGCAACTTCTGATGTCTGATATTATCCAGTAAAGTTCTTTGACACAGTCCGTCACCAAGCAGTGAAGGTAAGAGTTTCACATGTCTTCACATCCATCCTTCCCTACTATCATCTACCAAATGTTGGGCCATAGAGGGTATTTGACTTCCATGGGTTCATGTTCAAAAGGTTCACAGGAGATATTTGTCAAAGAAAATTACACAGAGAAAGTTTTTGATTGGGGGCCAGACCCTTCCCCAAGGCAATCTTACAGTGTCAGGTTCCTCTTGTGCAGAATCATTACAGCAAGAATTTAATTTTTTTTCCACGGCTCACCAAAGAGGAGTGGGCAATTCCTGCAAGGTTCCCTTTAAAACATATCCACTTGATGCTACTTCCAGGTCTACAACTACATTTTGAGGCTTACTAGCTAGTTAAAAATACATGTTTCCCTTACTCCAGAAATACCAAGTACAGCACTCTTTAACATGACATGTTAAGAATAACCCCTAAATATTTTGTTCAAAATGTATTTCGAACATGGAAAGTCATGACAAAAACATCTCTTTCTGCACTTTGGCTAGCTGATCTCCACTCTGTCTGGGATAAATAATAGCTATGTGTAATAACAGAAAGAAGAGCTCTAGTAGCTGGTTCAAGTTCACCAGTTCCACAACCGCAGCCACGTAACCCTCTTAAAACATTTCTCTTCAGAGTGTTTCAGCAGCTAATTTCTGAGGAGAAAAAATGAGCAGAGGTCTCCTGCTGTTTGACAAAAATTATTATAATTTAAGAAGTCAAGACCTGAACAGCTGCAGATGGGGTCTGAAAGCCACTACTATAATAACAGGCCTGTGCTTTGAGGATGCAATAGTGGAGAGCAGAACAGTATGAATCAGCTGGAAATCGCAAACCCTTTTAAAAGGAGAACTAGAGTAGGGACTGGGAAAGGAGAGATGCAGCAAACCCAGGCTACACCCTCAGCTACATCCAGTCAACCCACAAAACATTCAAGGCAGCGAGGACTGGCAGCGAAGACGACTTCCACTCTCACTTGCCCCACATCTGAGACTGAATCTATGCCTATGCAAACATCCAGCTTCCTACAGGTCAAACTTAAGGTTATCCATCTTAAAAGCAAAATAATAAACCAAAATAGACAAGGGATACATTAGCACTAAGGAAACTGTGCCAGGCACAGAGTGCGTGTGTGTGTATAGAGAGAGGCCTAAGCAAATCAGCCACTATACCACTGCAAGACTTTCGCCTTCTACTGTGTTCACTACGGTGTGACGCCACCTTTCCTGGTGACCAGGGCAAAGGAATTACACCGCAACGCAGGACTTGGTCAATGCATCAAACACCTGGCCATATGGCAGGAGATGCACTCTTTTACCACCTAGGTGCTCTCCAGCAAGTCAATGTATCTCTGTATGTCTATACCCCATTTGCAAAAACAGAAACGCCACAAAGGTTGCTCTGAGGCTTCCCTCATTAAATGCTTGGAAAATATTTTAAGAACCTCAAAACAACGATACTATACAGCTCAACAGAGCAAGAAATACATGCAGTGTCACTACTTTCAATAACCACATTTTTCTGAAAGAGAAAAAAAATCTCATTCAACAGAAACATACTAAAGACAGAAAGATGCCTGCAGTTACAAAATCTGTAATTCTGAAAAAGACATCCAAAAAAACTTGCTTCCTGCTGCACAATTTTGCACCTTTCTCTTGTCTCCTTCTTCTAATCCATCTCTCCCCACCACTAGAAAGAATTCCTATGAATTGAAATATAGCAGGTCTTTAACTAAGAAAAGAGTAAGCTCAAAAGAAACTGGTTTTCTACCCCATAAAGTATACTCCGTGATAAACAGTTGTTAAATTGAATTATACTGAGTTTTATTACAGTAACAAGGTACTAACCAACATATGAAATCATACCATGTCCTTGTTGGGTACATGTAATTTTTAGCTGAACTGAGCAAAGAAAATGTGGATTTACAGAGAAAATTAACTTAAAAACATAAAAATCAAAGGAACAATGCCATAACAATTCTCATGTACAGCCCTGCCCTTTTATCAGTGTTGCATGAAGAAGTTTCACATCCATGGAGGCAAAAGGGACACATTTACTGTACATCCCAGTATTACAAGTTCAGTATCAAGGCACAGATGTCCTTTTTGGCTTTGACAAAGAATTGCTGAACTGCTGAAAAGTGCCTTTGAAGAAGACAGGGATGAAGATGCAGTGCAGATTGCCTGTACAGCATGTACAGTCAATGGAGACCAGTTTCTAGAGAGTATTATGCTCGAAGGTAACTTTGAAAGAATGTCACAGTATTCAATCTCAGCAACATTCATAAGTTTCATTAGGTTGACTCAGCAGGGCCCAAAACATGGCAGACAATGTTACATCAACTAGGAAGTCAAAAGCCATACGCATATCACCAGTAAAGGTGAAGTGCTAGTACCTGTGCTTATCATACTATTGTGTAGGCATTGCAACATCTTCAAATGCCTTTACACCTAAAGCATCATACTATACACCAACAGGTAGAAAAGATTTTAATTCATTCACTTATCAGACAGATAGGCTTTTGCTGAGCATTATCTCCTGCAGTTTCAAGGATACTCAGTTTGAACAGTTCAGATTTTTATTCTTGAAAGTTGCCCCACTAAAAAAGGGTATTCTGACCGTCAACAAAAAAATATTTTAAAAATCAAGTTAAGAAAGCAACAAATTGCTTTGTCCAAGTATTTCCTTCCCTCACCCAGTTAAGAGCTTCCTAAGAGACAATGTCATATGGAAGCATTTCTTACAAATAAGCACTTCTCATGAATGAATCATGGGTTTTCTCCACACTGTCTTTAAAACTCATCCAGATTTCTCTCAAGGGCCTTAAGGATGCGCATACAGTAAGCATTCCCTTTCTTCCCAGCAACTGCTGGCTGTCAGCCTTTCAACGTTCTGTGAACTATCGCAAATTTTGTAAAAAAAATGTATTTCTTTTAAGCATTTTGAGTTCTTCTGGTGCTTCAAAACCAAAAGGCCATTTGATTCACCCACAGTTCACTAAGACACTGTGGGAAAGAAGGAACCTGGGGAGGCAATGGAAGGAAAACTAAGGGGAGGCCAGGCTCATTTTACAACTTGTGCAGTGGGAGAATAAGATACTTCCTTGAAATAAAAGCAGTAGCCATCTCCAAAGTGCTTGGGAGCTGAACAGCACAAACCACAATATCTCAGTCCAGATAATGACAACGGAGAATACTTTGCATGCAACCCACACACTCAACAGCACGCTACCATGTATGAGAAGGTTTGGATTATTTATAGCCAACACATAGTTACATGCCAGACCTTTGGTGACTCAAATCCTTCACGAGCACTGTTCCATAGTCTGTGCCCAGCACCACAGATCTTACATAGCTTACATTTTTTGGCTAGCAATCCAGTTGAGTTCTTCACACGTAAACTGGATAATTCTTCCCTATCAAGTTGACAGCCCACAAAGGATAGGTACTAGATCTGGCAATTTTTTTTTTTTTTTTTTTTTTGAAAGATGCTTATTCTGGTTTGAAGTAAAAATGGAATAAAACTGCATGCATATGTTTTGGATGTCTTCATATTGCTCTGCTTCAGTGCATGCTTATATTCTATTTTCAGGGGGTTTTAAAAAACAAAGTAAACAAAAGAATAAAAGTTGCCAGGAGTGAATTAAGGAGAAAGCATGGTAGGTTTCAAATGGCTATGACTACTGTCAGCTGTGGCCAACCAAAATATTCGTAAAGATTTGAAAAAACCCAACAAAAACCCCTTAAGATAGCTATTCAGTGATTTGATTTTTCCATTAGCCACACTCTCTTACCAGTTCAGTGAGCTAATGTTAAATTATCTGGTTTGTGCTTAAAGAAAGAAGTAATACAGACATAATTAGTAGGCTGACAGGCAGCTCTAATCAAAGTCTCAGTGGTACCAAGCCCTGAAGCTACTGATCTTGAAAGACTCATGCAGACCATGTCCAAATCCTGTAATTGTCCAAGGCACAACTCCATGGTCAGCATCTGTGGGATGCTGAAACTGACTGGACTACTATTAACCATAGCTACAATTAGAGACTATCAATGCCACACAAACAAAAACTGGAGTTCAGCAACCCCCACCCTCCTTCCCCCTGCACCCTCACAAATTGATTACTGTACCTGACATTCCACATTGCAGTAAAAGGCCTGTTTACATCTTCCACACTTGGACAATCCTTCTTTCCTTAAAAAGAAAGCAGAAGTTATTCTATTCTATTAAGCTAAATGAAATAAGAATGTATCCTGTATCACTAACAGAGATGCATCTCCTAGGAGCTAATCTAATAACACCACAGTCATCTGAGAGGAGTTTTGCACAATACTTTGCATTTCACAATGAAAACTATTTTCTTCAGAACGCTGCAACTACAGCTTGAACTCCATCTTCCAATAGCAGACGCTATTTTTATTTGTTTAGAGTTTCAAAAGCAAGTTTTCCCTAGCAACTGTTATTATGCAAAAGCACTCCGCTGTCTGGATAAATTGCTGGGTTTGGAAACATGTTATTCTATGCTGTTTGACAGACCGTCATTTTTTTTACCACTATATGCTGCATAGTAATAGCTAACTTCTCCGTGTTTTCCAAACTTCCCAATTGCTCTGTATACTTGCTCACCAATATTAACATTGCTTCTCTGCCTGGTCACAGAAAGCATGACCATTGTTTCATGAGTAACCACCTCCCAACACCAAGAAAACACGTTGCATTATTAAATACACTGTTTGATCTCCTGTCACCACACAGCCTCTTACTGTCCTGCTGTCTAACATCTGCTCGGATATCTGTGTATTCCAAGGTCACCTAAGGCTTGCACTCTCCTTTTTTTTGTATTTGTATACACCCCAACACAGGAAACTGCCAAAAGGAAGGTCCTTTTCTGCTTCAAGGTGCATGTGTCGTAGCGGAACCCATCAAAAATAGAGCAAGTATTACCCAACACATGACATTTTGGTGTGACAGCAATAGGCATCTCTCAGCAGTATTGAATACTTTAAAATGTTTACACACCCTACCCAGTATAAGTGGTAAAAAAAATTGTCTTAAACTGAGGTTTTACTCATTGGAGTAAAACGAGCGTGAGTATCCTCGCACAATATGATAGTGCACAACATTTCAGAGGTCACTGGCATTCGGAGTCCATAAAGCGTAGCAAGTCTTGACGTTCTCCGATTGTTCTTGCAAAGTAGAAGGTGCAACATGAGTGAGTCAGGCTAACATCATGACTCTGCCTGCTGACAGTATGTACCTCAAGCACAGCTGCGTATTTAAAGTAACAAATACTATCAGATGCAAATACAACATTCTAGTCTCATTCTGCCTCTTTTACTACAACAGTTTTATGATCACGTAGCAAAGTTTCTCTTCACAAGGCTAGTACTGAGCCCACAGCCTTCCTCCTAACGCTCTTTGCAAGTTCAACAAGCACAGTTCAGAATCTAGCATGTGCTAGTTCAGCGCTAACGCAACAGGGCCCAGACACACACCACATTTCTGAGCCCTGCAGATCAAGTTACATCACTGAGATATCTTTCCTCTTAGTGGTATCTCATCACTCCGGTGTGAAACAGGTTTCAGACCACCCCATTGTAGCTGCTATGGTACTGCTTTCAGTATACTCCTTGATCACTGTGCTCCTCCAGAGCTCCGTGGGAGAAGCTGGCACAGAAAACAAGCAGCATTTAAACACGCTGCTCTTGGAGCTGATCTTTAAAAGTTACTCCATGAGACCTAAGTAATCTTAGATAACTATTATCATTACAATATTACTTCATATCAATGGAGAACGGAAAGTATCCCTTGGTCCTTTTATAGACAGAAATCTTCTGGATGTGATAAAAAAAAAAAAAATCAGCCAGTTTCTTTGGCACAAAGGAATTTGTGGTTAGCCACAAGGGAAAAAAAAACAAAACTTAGGGGCTGGGAAAAGCCACAGGTGTGAAAAAGGAGAGAAAAATCACCTCAGTTCTACAGTTCTTCAAATTAACGGGACTCGCTTCACTGACTTCACTAGGACTATATTAAGTGCTCATATGCAAAGAGAGAAGGTGAATAAAGTGAGTAAGTAGATAACGTAATGAGGAAAGAAAAAGGACAAGGTCAAGACAAAAGAGAAGAAAATGAAAAGCATAAGTGAGCTAAGATGACAGGACAAGAGATGAAAAGACCAACAACAGTGTAATAATTGTATTCGTCACTCTGCCTCTCAGTCTACATATGCAGGCAATACTTATTGATAAAAAGAGCAAAAGTACAACAGTTGTTTTCATTTACTGAGGCAAACACTAACATTTGCTCTGCATTATAACCTGATAAGCACTGTAATTCTTCAGTAAGCTGCCAGAAGAGAACTATGTTTTAAAAATGTGGTGTGACGTGCCACAGTGTCACGTCCACAGCTGATTTTCTACCAATAACCCTAAACCACGTATTTTTTCGCTTCAGCAGCTGACAATGAGAGGTTTACAGCAACCACTGGAATAACCAGAGCAGGTTCAATCCACCTAAATATGCATAAAACCGAGCCCCCAGCAAACTCAAGCACCCCGCAGCCCCTCAGAGCCAGGAGCCACGAAACACACAGCGGCAGGCCTACCGTCAGCGCACGCGGTGCTCGAGTTTAAATGCTCACAACCCCACGATAACCAGCCTCTCGTGCTGTCTGTGCTTTGCCCTAGTAAAAGTAATTCACCGGAGGACTAAGGTTTTGGACAGAGAGAAATACACAGATATTTCTGTATGTTTCATTACAGATATATTCCATTCATATATATTCCATTCGCACTACGGAAAAGCAAAGCGCGAATCAGGTAATTGCAGAACCCTTCTCCCTTGTCAAAACTTCATTAAAATCAGTGACTATTACATTACTACAAAACTAGATGGATCAGTGAAACTTCCCGTGACAGCGAGGTTACGCACGTGTCTGTGTAACTGCAAGAGCACGTGAAGAGCGAAACTTTTTTTTCTTTCTTTTTCCTGAACTGTCAAGCAAGGAAAACCAGTTCCAAGCTGCAAACTTCATCACGGCGCCGCGGCCAGAGAACCACGAGCCGAGGAGGAAAGTTTTGCGAAGAGGGGCTCCCGGAGCCCGGCCAGCGCCAGCCCCTCAGCGGGGCACTGCTGCCGTGACCAGCACTCGCAGGGCGAGGAGCGGGCCCGCTCGCCCAGCAGCGGCCGCCACGTCGCTGACTGACACGGCCACGGCCGGGGGACGCGGGTGGGCCGACCCGCCGCTGGCGTGGGGCGGGCCGACACCGCCGCCGGCCGAACCACGAGAAGCCGCCCCGGGGCCGGCCCCGCCGCTGCCCGCCGAGCCGCCGCCGCCCCGCGGGCCCGCCCCAGGCCTCCCCCGGCCCTACCTGGCGAAGCAGCCGTCGCAGTGGCTGCCGCGCTCGCTGACGGTCAGGACGGCGGTGTAGGCCGGGCAGCTGAAGAGCAGCTCCCCCACGGCGTAGCGCCGCCGCGCCCGCAGCCCCCGGCCCTTGCCGGGGCTGACGAACCTCTCCAGGCCGCCCGGCTCCGGCGCCGCCTCCGAGCGCATCCCGCCGCGGGGAAGGGAAGGGGCGCCGGCGGAGGCCTCTGCCGGTCTCCCCTCCCGGCCCGCGTACGCCGGCAGCGGGCGACCGGGGAGGCCGCGGCCGGGGCCCGCCGGGTCCTAGCGCGCTGCGTGGCGCCGCAAGGCCGCTGCCGGCTGCCCCTGCCCGCCGAGCGGCGCGGGGAGCGCCTCCTCCGGGCGGCGGGGGATTAGCCGGCGGTGACCGGGCAGGGCGGCCGGCGGCTGCGCACCCGGGAAGTGGTCCTGCCGCTGCGGGCGCGGCTCCGCCGGGCCTGGCTGGAAGGGGCCGGGGCAGCTTCGGCCCCCCGGGCCCCGACACGCTGCCCGGCAGGTGTGCTGGGAGAGCTGCCTGGCCCACGGCCTCCTCAGCTCACCCGCCGTGGGCTGGTATTGTGGAGGGGGCTGCCCACGCGTCCCTCCACTCACAGATGCGGTGGAAACCCTCCTCAGGACTCAGCCTCGACCCAGACCTTGAGTACCAAGACCCCCCCGGGAAGGGGCTCGCCTCACCAACGCCACAGCCCCGACCTAGAGCAACAGGGACGCCTCCCAAGAGAAAGCGCTTCAGTCATGAAGTCATGAGCGGTTTTGCAGTTCAGGCCACAGGAGGCTTCAGGTGTCATGGCCTGCTTCACAACGAGGGCAGGACGCAGCTCACGCGAGTCCGGCGCCATTTAGGCTCCCCCACAGCCCATCCTGGTTTAGACTGCCTGCCGTTGGGCTGTGATGGCAGAGGGACCCCTGCGTGACCCATTTCTCCAGGGGTGCGAGGAAGCAAGGCCACTGGAGATGGTGGGGTGGGCAGGAGATCACAGAACATGAGGGGAGGGGGCCAGCTTGAGAGCCAGGCCAGGGCCTCGGCCAGCCCAGTGCTGTCGTGCGCAGCTTGTGGATGCCAGATTTAGGTTACGGCTCAGAACCTGGAAAGCTGACCATCCTCTCCTAGTATTTTAGGATAATATCCTGTAGTCTGAGCCAAAAAAAATCCCATGGAATTAATGAAAAATTGTCGTAAGGGATGGGCTTCTCTTTATAATAAATCAGCAAAGAAACAAACAACAAGAAGTCTGAATGTGACAGCGACAGCCATGTTGCGAATACAACAAAACCTCCAACAGCAAGAAAATACTGAATTTATGCAAAGCAAGAATTCCTGTCTTAGAATTATTAAGAATAAATCTATTACTGAAATCCAAATGCAATCCAATGGAAACCAATAAAGCTGTCTGTAGTAAAAAAAGCGCTACAGCTTTGTGCCCAAGTATTTTGCATATAATTATCGGTTGTACGACACCCTGATACAGCACTAAGAGAATATTCCTTTCAGAAATATGAGTAAAGCATTGAAGTGAATGAAAATATTTTTGGTGCCACATGTAGTTCACAAGCAGTGTAGATTGATGTAAGCATCCAAAAGTTGTAATCTCTGCTATTAGTATCTGTGTATTTAGTTTTGTGTTAAATTATTTGTACAGTAAATCATTTGTAAGCTCCTTTTTGGCTAAACACACCGGTTGAAACTTGAGGCTCAAAATTTCCACAAGGAAGTAAATCAGTAAAGTGGAAAGAAAAGAAGTACGTTGAAGAAGCAAACTTAAAATAAGAAATTAGCTTGCAAAAGTGCTTTGACAATGTCGCTAAATAAAAATGAAATAAAAATTGATCCAGTAGGATCAAAATTAGAGGACTAGATTTTAGTCTTATTAACAGTGCAGTATGTGACAGAGCTATTAATTTTGCTAAAGCTACTCTTGTGTCACCGAGCCAAAAATCTAGTCCTAAACTAAACCAGCAGCAGTAGTCTGTAGCTAGTCAATATTAATATTCCAGCCCAGTCTGTTTCACTGGATAATTTCAACTAAGTAGAAGTAGAAGCACTGAAATAACAGTAGAAAAAATAAGCATGCAAAATTCAATTTGCAAAAAGTGTCACACATCCTGTACCACCTCATTGCAGACACAGGGTGACAACCACAACAGGGGCGAAAAGCAACGCTGAGATGCGAGGCACTTTCCCCAGCGTCATGGATGTCCGTCAAGCTGGATGCTGCTGGTCCTCCTCTGCTGTCAGCACCCGAACGAGCCACGTCAGAGCTACCTCAGCGCGCCACCTGAGCTGCAGCGTAGGTGTATCTGCATCTGCCCTAACCCCATCGTGTTTTCAGCTGTGAAGCACCTCCCCAGCTGTGTAAGCTCAACTATTTGTGGGGCCACCCCGAGAATCAGAATTTGGAAGTACTCTGGTGTAAGGGAAACCATACAACCCCCCAAACCCCAACCTCCCCCTCTTTTGAAGCTGGATCCCTCACCCACGGCGGCGCAGTCCCGCAGGGGCTGAGCTGGACAAACAAAGCCGTGTGCTGGAAGCAGGTCCATCGACAGCTCCAGGCATGGCCAGGGGGTGAACCAGCTCCAGGGCCCACCCAGGGAATCCTGGCTGGGGCAGCAGGAGACAACGTGCAGAGGTTGCGGGTGGGGGTCTCAGGGTGGCTGGCCAAGGAAATTAAGGCCTATTCGTGCCCTCAGGGCCCTGACAATAAACTGTTCCATGTAAATAACATTTTATATTCAGTTGCATATCTTTAGCATCTTGGAAGTTCTCATCCATCGTAACATAATGAAACTAATGGAGCCACTGCAAAAACAATGTATCTTTCTGGACCAGTGTTATTTGAATTAGTTAAAACATCACCTTTTTACAAGGAAAGAATGAGCAATGAAAATAGGTCCAGTCACTGAAAAATACGCTATCACCCTCTACCGCTGAGCTAAATGTTAATCGTGACCCACTGCAGATCTATGGACAGCAGGGTTGGAATTAGCGTATCCACTTAGAATAATAAAAGTAGTATCTAATTGACTAACCAAGTACCGCGTCTTGCCAGCGAGGACTGCCATTTACTCTTTGTATCCCAGTGCAGTATAGATCGCGGATGTCTAGCTCAAAGGTCTGGACTCTTAATTACAGGCATTTCTACAACTAAGTATATTTAAAAATAGTAATCAATAATGTATTCACTTTATGAATGAATTAGCATTAACTGGGAAACTGCCCTTATGTTCAATCCAGTTTGATTAATTGATGGGTCAATTATAGATAGACAGATAGACTCCTAGCTCATAAAAACATCTACTCTGACTTCTTATACTGCACAAGCTATTGAATTCCTTGAACTAATTCCTGCTCAAAGTAGAGCAAAACTTGTAGGAAACAGCCAGTCTTGATTTTAAAATGTCCTTAATAAGTGATTTTACCAAAAAACTACTAAACATGTATGCTTTATTTCTACCCTTAATATGCCCAGTTGCCTTTTCAGCTACTGGATCTTGTTATAACATTATAAACTATTTTGAAAAGTTCTCAGTTTTTTTCTCTCTGCATTAGTACTTGTAGACATTGGTAAAATGAAATCATTCAGTATTTGCTTCTGAAGTCTGAAAACATAGTGATATATACTCCAGTAGTGAAATCCTGGTCACACTGAAGTCAATGACAAATTCCTACTTTCTTTAATGAAGTCAGGATTTAATTTCTGTTTCAAATAGTATTGTGTCCAAATAAAAGAGGTCTAACAACTCATACGTGTTACCAGATTACTTCTAAACAATACCTTGTGCTGGGTTATAGGCTTCTCTAAAATCATGTAGGTTCACCAATGAGAAGCTTGTGAGGAGGGTTTTTTGGGGGGTGAACCAGCTGGGATGATCGCAAATGTTATCACACTCCTGTTCCACATTATCACCCCTGTTGAACAGCTGACAATTTGATTATGCCTCAGGTAATGAGGAAAAATTTGAATTTCAGTAGCTCTCTTTTTTAATAAACAGTCATTTAGTTTTAAAAACAAAAATAATAATTTACTAAATAGGCTTTATTCCACCCTGAAAAACGTAGCTTTCCAAGAGATAATGCGTGAATTTATTCACAAGAGTGAAATTCAGCACCGGCCTGCAGCCCCATTCAAACCCTCCAGGAGAAATTCAACCAGCTGCCTGCATAGCTTTTAGCTTACTTTGGATGTTTTCAAGAAATAAAACTGGTTTGATAAGTTATTAATGAAAACAGTTTCGTGACTACTTTGTTAGTATATTTATCCTGTCCCCCTTTTTCTATATTTATACAAAACCTGTAAATAAAACATACTCTTTTGGATCCCTCTATTTTATCTGTGTTTTCATACCATGTTCATCAGATAATCTGAACATGAGTTTTTATGAATCAGTTTGAATGCGTAAATAAATATTGTTTATTGCAAAACACAGACTTGTTAATCAATTTATGAAGATTCTCAAGGCTTTAGCCATATAAATACTCATGCAACTGCTGAATAAATAGCCACCACCAGGGAGTTTCAAGCAACCAGAAGACGACTGGCGTGCTCTCACTCCCCACTGCTCACAAGATGAGCGGAGGAGTCTGTACCCCGCAGGATGCGTTGAGGACCTGGCGGGATTGGGTGATAAAATGATACTTTGCTAGATGATACCTTACATCTGCAGAGACTTGTACTTCTCATCTCCTCTGTCTTTTTTTAACTTCCGTTACGTCTGT
This sequence comes from Phoenicopterus ruber ruber, assembly GCA_009819775.1. Classification (NCBI taxonomy): domain Eukaryota; kingdom Metazoa; phylum Chordata; class Aves; order Phoenicopteriformes; family Phoenicopteridae; genus Phoenicopterus; species Phoenicopterus ruber. The sequence continues at coordinate 24,656,630 of CM020217.1, forward strand.
TTTAAATATGAAAGATGATGGCTCATGAAAGGACGTGAAGTAGGGTATAGGTTTAAGAAAGTCACAGAACAAAGTGTCATGCCTGCTCTTTGAATTTCTTAAAATTAAGGAGTCTTTAGAAGCAGAGCTGTTCACCTTCACTCACAACCTTGGAGCCGCTCTATGGAAAACCGTGCGCATTTGACAGGAGAAGATCCATCCCCGTTAGTCACTTTTAGTTAGGCTTAATCACTTAATCTTCCAGAAACGGTACCGCCGAACCGCCAATTGCGTTCTCCAGGAACGGCTGCACGCCCTGTGCCCAAAGCTGTCTTTTTGTGTTACGTGTCACCGCAGACTTTAGCCAGAAAGGTTCTGAACTTGGAAAGGGAGCGGGGAGTCACTTGCTAAGACACAGGGCCCCGAGCAAACTTGGGGGTGAGCTAGGAATAAACAATAAAATCAGCTACAGGGTACGTACAAGGAACAATCATAGGCCAGCAGCCTATGGGGAGAGAAAGGACAAAGGAAACCGTATATAACCTTTTCTATATTTAATGCAATTATTTCCAGAGAGATCTGGTTTACTAACCTTGTCTTTTTTGTCTTTTTTTTTTCTCTTTTTTTTCCCCCAAAACCATTGGTACCGTCGGCTGCTTTCAGCTGGCCAGCGCAGGTACTGACAACAGGATAGCCGGGACTGCTGGAAGCACGTCCCACGCTGCAGTCCAAGTAACAAAAAACTCAGCATAAACTGGTTTAATAGGCTTTGTGGGCAGATTTCACAGCTCGCCCTAAACTCTGTCCTGCTGTAGCTAGGCAGCTGCTTCTGGTATCTTGGCAATTTATGGGTAGTTTGGGTTCAGAGATTTGCACCTTTTCAGCAGGTGAGTGCAAGTCTATATTATTCTTTGCAAACCGGAGATTAAGTGTGAAGGTAAAAACTCAGCAGGAGCTGGGAAATGCTGCCTTTCAAAGAAGAAAAGTGCAGTTAATCACTTTTAGGAAATAACCTGCAAGGTGGGAGTTCAGGGATGACAATGAGTTCAGAATTCAGTAGGGGCTGCAAGCACGGCGTGTCATCGGTGCGTCTCTCAGGCTGGTGTGCTCCCAGCCCTGGAGGGGCCTGGGCTTGACATTCAAAATCTGTCCTCGTGTTATCTTCCACATCTATGCCACAGATTGTTGACATGTTGTCAGTATTGACATTGCCCAGTACTGATACACAGACAAAAATACTCTAGAGATGCCCTGGCTCTGTTGATAGTCAGGCTGTTCCCAACCAAAGAGGACTGGTGGAAACGGAGAAGCCAGGCAACCCCATGGAGATGGCTGTCTCTTCTCTTTAGAGACATCTGTGATAGTGAAAGACCCAGAGATCTAGAAAGAGGTTCCTCATTTTTTTCATTAAAGGAGCAAACTCTTCACCGCCCTCACCCATCAGATACAACTTTATAAACATTAACATCCCTATTGCAAGTCTTTACAGGGGAGAGTGCAGACCTAGAAGAAGTAAAGACTCAAGTTTCTGCCTAATATATGGAAGTGATCTGCCTGGGTTAAATATATTTTAATCCACTCATGTGAAGTTTACAAGCATTTTTAGTATGTCATTACAGAAAGCCTGTACACAAATTTCCAAAGACAAAAAGTGACAGCAGCACAAATGTGGTTTCGGGAACATATCATGATGACAGAACTGGATGACTGTGGGGAACAGGCAAGGGCAGCTGTTAGGTGTGAATGTGACACTCAACACTCAGACGCTCGCAGTTCACAATTTGCTTTTATCAGAATCAGCAACCTCACAACTGCCATTCTGTGTTAACTCCAGCCTGCCCCTGGCAGACCTGCATTAACCTTTGCTTATGGAGCCACGGTAGGACTCAAGCAAATAAAAAAATATAATATGTCAGATTCTCCACTGGTGTAAATCAGCATCTCTCCACTGACTTTGAAGGAATGGCACCTGCTCGCTCAAGCTGAGGATCCTACCCGGTGCTACTATAGCATCATTAAGTTGTCACATTCTTCCCCTGCCTCTCCTTTTGTCGTCTAGCTGCAACTTTTCTGCGTTGAAGACTAGAGAAGGGTCTTTGATCCTCTGATAACTCCTTGAGGCTCCCTAAGATAATTGGCCAGGACATTTCCCAAGTTATCCAGGGTCATTTTATCTGCCCTTTTACGTGGAGAGGGATTACAGGCAAGACAAAAGTCTTGGAGCCTTCACAGATGCAGACGACCTACATGAGTGCTGCCGTGTGTAGTAGGTCAGGCACCCCTCCCGACATGAGGGACACCCCATTGCCACCGGGCTGTGCTTAACCTGTCCTGCTGCTGATGTGGAAGCAGAAACCCTTCAGGGTGACCTGGGCCCTGAGACTGCGTACCTCTTTTGTCCCAGCTCACCGCGGGTGCTGGAAAAGGAAAGCGGGCGAGCTGCTTTTCTGCTGATGGAGGTATTTACACACTGTAATCAAGCAATCTCTCCGTATTCTCTGAAGTTCTCATGGTAAGGCGTTTTCTTCAGTTCTAACAATGATTTTTGCAGCTATTTTCCAAACCTCTGATTTTTTTCAGCTTCTTTAAACATACGATCGCTGAAACTGTGTGGCATTTCAGTAGCCACACCAATGCTGTATAAAGGTGTCACATCACATCTATATACATATTGGTTGCTTTTCTATTTATATGTGCGAAGATTGCATTAACAGTACAATCAACAATAATTTATATTTAACTCAGCAACAAAAATGCTCAAGTGCCAGGCATTTCCAGCCTTGCTAAAAGGATCTTTGTTCAGTGATGACTTCCCAGTGACAACTCATTTTTGAGATTTGCCGCTTAATCAGACCACTGTTCTGCTAGTGGGTATTTCACTGAGACTGCACAATATTCTTTTTAATCAGAATGTTTTGCAAAATTAAATCAAATGCCTTACGAATGTCTCAGTGGATCGCACTGAAGCCGTTACCTTTTCAGCCAAATTTGTAATCTGATCAGGTTTGTCTGACAAGACCTATTTTCCATAAAACCATGCTGACTGGCATTAATTACTTCCTGTCCTTTCATTCGTTATCAGTTGAATCCCATATTCTATTATTTTGCTCCCCCCTCACCTCGTCTCCAGTTTGATGTTAGGTTAGCTGGCTTATATTTACCAAGGTCATCACATGTTTGTCCTTGCTGAATACTGGCAAAACATCAGTCTTCTTCTAGTCTTCTGGAATTTCCATATTTTTTCAAGACCCATTAAAAATTAATGTGTGGAAGGAAGAATCTCCTCCACCAACTATTTGAGACTCCTCAGGTGCAAGTTATCTGGGCCTGATGAATTACAGGTTTTTATCACAAGTAGATGTTTAACATCCTCTTTGGTTACTAATGGACTGAAAAAGGCTTTGGCTGCCCGATATGATACTGCTGTCATCCTACTTTTTCAAAATCGAGGAGACACATGTTTATTGAATATGGCTTTCTTCATTATTAATGATTTTACTGCCTTCATCTGGGAACTGGCTAATTCCACTGCTGGGATTTCTTCTGTGTATAATGTACTTAAAATATTATTTTATTTTTTGTCCTTTTTTTTTTCTTTTGCCTTGCTGAATATGCAGATATCTTAAGCGTCAATTTTCTGTGCATCATAATTCCCCTTTTTCTTCCTTTTGCTGCAGGCCACTATTCCTCCTTCTAATCTCCGCCTCCTACAAAATGAAGTAATAGCTGGAAGGAGAGAGAAGGGGAAGGAAAGGGTTCATTCTTCTGCTGTCTTCAGGGTCTCTAATTGTAACTAATATTGTTCTTACCTTCTTACCTTACTGTGCCAGTTTAACTTCACCCAGTGCTCTAAAAAGCACTGAGTGGATGGATTCTGGAAACCAAAGAGCCTTCTTTCAGTATGCTCCAGGTAGAAGGAGTAGGAGTGATACCAGCTTCCTCTTACTCCCTTTTCTGGTGCTCCCTATTGAGCGAGGGGCCCATGTTTCAGCAGGCTAATGCATGTCCACGTAGCTGGCGGTTTCTCTGTCAACCACCTCTTCTGTTTTTCTTTCTATGACTGCTTTTCTACATGGACGGAAGCTGAGAATACACAGACTTTTCCTGAGAGAAGAGCCACCACCAGTCATCGGATGACAGGCACCTCTTGAAAGATGAAAACTGGTGCAGCAGGGTACTAAATACTTGTAATCGACCCCATGCTGAGAGGCATCACACCAGCAGCAGCTAGAAGGCCTCCAGGTGTGTTAATACAGAAATGCAGTGCTCTCCCAGCTTTGCATTTGGTACCAGCGAGAGCTGCAGGTACAGAGTGCATTTGAAAATGAAGCCAAATGTAGAGTATTTTTATTACAATCAATAACTTGGGGAATTCTCACTCCTTGCAAGATTTTTTTTGGTGGTGGTTTTGTTTCTTTAGGATCCTTTTTAGAAAAAAAAAAGTAGCCAAAGCCTGGGAGTTTTGCTTTAAATGAATGTAGGTTTGTGCCTCTTTTAGGTTAATAGGAAGATAGCTATGAGGCCAGGTACTACTATGTTACATTGGCACTTAGCAAAACGGTTATTTAAAAAGAAGTTGCACCTCAACCTTGTGCTTGGGAGTTAAAACGTGTTTGGGAGCTATGCTGTTAGCTGCTGGCTGAGCCTCCACTGCTACTAGGAGAGGACGTGGGGCGCAGCCCTGGCCCCGGGGCTAAGGGGTCAGTCCGGCTCCCGTGCACGCTGCCCGCACCTAACGCTCTTCGCAGCAGGCTGGCTGTGTCCCCTGGGCTGTCACTTCACATGGGTCACCTTTGGGCCTGGGGTGGTGAGCCTGTGGCCCGAGGAGAGCACTCTTGATTTGTGGTGTTTGTTCAATGTGCCCAGGCTGCAGCCCCGGTGGTGCTAGTTCCACTGAGCAGAATGCGGTGAGCCCAGGGATGCGGCACGAGGGAATACTTGCAGGGCTTGAACATCATGGGGATGGGGAAGGGAGATAACACGATGCAGTCATGTCCGTACTGCCTTTGGGAATGCTTTCCGGAGGAAACCATCTGCCAAACTGCCAGGGCACTGTTTTGGGGATGTACTTGGAGCGGTCCAGAACAGAGCCAGAGAATAAGCTATCAGCATGAACTGATCGGAGATTTCAGGTATTTAGCTACGCTGGAGTTGTCAGACTCCAGACATGTGGTTGGGGCACCTGGACTGCACAGGGTAAATGGACTGTAGGGCCCAGGCATGTAGAGGGACCAGTACAGCAGACATGATTGACAAGATGGAAAAGCAAATGTTCTTTAAGACAACAATTTGGAAAATCCCAATATATAAGAGAGAAAATTAGGCTGTTCAGCAACAGATACGGGTAATACAGCTGGGTTTAGATCCACCCAAGGATTTGGTACAAATATGAAATTAAAGTAAAAAAATATTCTTTTGATTTCTCTTAATCTGTTTCATTAAAATAATAAAATTAAAACCAGGAGTTCATCGACAAATGTATCAACCATAAACTCTGTCCCAGATAATGACTGTGTTAACAGAAAGTCAGGATCTCTCCAAACACTAGAAAACTAGAAACAGAAATCAGCATCCCCACAGGTTAATATGGTACTTCTCCTGCAGTGCTTGAAGGGGAGTAGGGCTTGTCTCTATTTCAAGAAATATTTTAAATGATCAAAGGAAAGACAGAGAGCAAAAGATGCATTACGATTACAGTATTAACAGTTGAAAACTGTATTCAGCTGGACCCATAGTACCAACTTCAGCAAACTCGTGACATGAACGAGACTCTACTGCTCAAGTCAGTCTGGGAAACAGTGTTGAAATCAGAGCTCATCAATTCCAAACGTCTTCAGAGAAAATCCACAGAGACAAAGCTTTCTTAAAGAAAGGAAAGAAAGAAAATGAGTCAATGCAACGCGGCTTCTCAAGGGAGTTACGTAAAAAATGAAAAGTAAATACTCAAAGATATGCAGAAACTAGATGAATTGAAATAATCATGAAAGCAGTAAGACAAGATATGGTAGTCTCAGGAATGAAATAAAGATTTGATAATAAAACTAAGTGGATACATTATCCACATGAACACTTTGGGAGTTTGAACTTATCCCTTTATATGACATCTGATGATGCTTTGGATGGTATTGAATTGTGATTCATGTATTCAGAGATCTTTTTACACCATCAAAGGCATTCTCATGAGCTAAATAAGCTCTTGATGTGTCAAAACTGGCACAAAATAGTTGCTTAACAAATCAAGTTAGTCATCTCAAGGAGGATTGCTGTAACTTGTATTTTTTCTGTGAGTCATTTTTAAAGGCATTTTGACTTCAACAAACCTTTCTGGGGCCCCTTCTCTTCAAGCCACAAAAGCTGGCATGGGTAATCCTTGTGTCAAGAATCAGTGACTAAAAATATTTGTCTCAAATTGATAAGCCAAAGCCTGCCACTTTGCTTTATGCTTCTATCTCCTGCCTCTTTAAGATTAAAACATGGTTACTCTATGAAATTCATAGAAGAAAAAAAATAATAGACCATGGGACTGTCACTGGTTCAATTACTTTAACTTTTAGTCTTCTGTACATTTTTTATTATACCCAGCATTTGCCTTCATAGATGTTGAATTACTTATTTCGATCACCACCTCTGTAAATGAAAAAACTGAGTAACGAAAGCTATTTCTTAGACAGCGTCTCTTCAGTCACTGTAATTTTTATTGCTCATCATAAGGTCACATGGAATTTCTTGCATCCCCCTTCCCTCTGGGTGACATATGTGAAGACAGTTTCATGTTTAAAGCCATGACCATGACCAACAGGGACTAGTGAATCCAATGTTGTTATAACATAGTTAACTAGGTGAACTTTAAAATGAAAAATCCTGTTTAAATTACTGCCATTTCTCCAGTCCTTTTCAAATTAATTTGGCCTCTAATTATTAGCTCAAACAATAGGCTGATCTATCTTTCCATGGCGGATTACCACCTTCTGGTTATAAAGGTATCAGATCATATTAATCTTCTGTTTCAGCTCTCCCTGTTAAGCCCTAGGATGAGGAAGAGGCAGATGAAGGATTGTGCAGAATTCTGCTATCTGAGCCTCTGTTAAGATAAATTAGACGTTCCTTTTTAACCTAACTTGCTCTGAGTTTGGGTCATTTGTGATCAGGCTGTCACAGCCACCTGCCTGACAGCATCACCATCCCACTGGCGCTGCCGCTGGGTCTTGGCAGAGCGTAAGCAGCGTGTCCGTGTCTCCAGTGTCCAAATTCCCACCGCAATCTGCCCCTCTCTAGGTGGATCCAGAGTCTATTCAGGAGATAACGGGGTGGGAACACAGACACAGTGACTCTAGTGGAGCTCACTGGGTGCAGTCGTAAGAGGGTGAGAGGTGGGTAAAAGCAAATGGTAAAAATTTTGACTGATAGGAGAAGAAAAAAGAAAAGACAAACAAGAATACCTTAGAAGCTGATTAGTCAGCCTTGAAGTACCTGCTGTCTTTGTGTCCATTGACAAATATTAAGCAGCCCGTTTTCATGGAACTGCTTGAATCAACACCTAAGACAACTGCCGTTGTATTCCAGAAGGACAGATATGTAAGAATTACATCAGAATTGTAGGACTATGATGTGCCAAACACTTCCTGAAGACTTTTTTTATTTATCTGAGGAGCTAAATTAACCTTTGCACAACTTACTTCATCTTGCAACAAAATGTCCTGAGAGGACATTCACAAATAAACGTTTCTCTAAGGGTTTATAATTTGGGCTTTGCTTCAAAATTATAACAAAAAAAGATTGAAAGCTCATTTTTCCCCCTCTTCCACGCTAATGTTGTTTCATTGGCCTAATCAAGATGAGAAGGCAGTTGCTATTTATATTTGTCTGGTTTTGGCAGTTTGCTTACTAGTTTACTTAGCTTACTAGCCAAAAGACAAATAATGCCTTTGCCACATGTGGTAGTACACCTAAAATCATGAAGTTGTAAGAAGTACACATTGTAATATGTATCTCTATGCACATTTTGTTATACTTAAAGGAAAATGGAGAGAGAGGGAAAAGGCCTGTTACAAGATAGGTCTTTTATGAAAAGTTCTAGATAACATAATTGGAATAGAAACAAGGGGGTCCTATAGAAATGTAACAGAACACTGCAGAAATTACTCTAAAACCTATGGAGCATTACATCTTTTATACGAACTTTTTTGAGCCATTGTATAGAATTTAATAGCAGAGGTATCTGAGCTATAGGATAGTACAAAAAAAAAAAAAAAAGCTGCAGAAAGCTTATCATTTTGTGTTAAATTTCACAGGAGTTTTCCATAAGGGCTGGGCTGTTTCTGAGGTGTATCCTGTGCGTGTTTCTTCTCTACTCCTGTGGCGAGCTGAACTTTGGTTTTAGTCTGCAGCACATTCTGAATGCGTGAGTAGCCTTTTGTGGGTAAAAAAGAAGATAGTTCTCTGTCTCATTAGTCTGCAGATTCATGTGGAAGTCTATGCTGTCTTAAACTTCATTGGCAGGTCACCATCCAGCTGCATGAGCCATTGTGTTTGAGTTTTAAATGGGAATGTACAATAGGCACTGTACCTTCTGGTGTAAAATGTACACAGAGAATCACATACCACTTCCATCAGCAACTGAGGTTTTGTATTATTTCAATGGACTGAGGGCCCTTTTTTAGTGCATCAGGGAGCTAAGAAAGTGTACATAAAGGACTGCATAACAGCATCCTTTCCTGACTTAGTAGAAATGAGAGAAACTACATTTTTTTGTCAGTGATATCCGAGGCAGGTAGATTATGTATGAACCACAAACACAAGATTAGCTGTACGTTAAAAATACTACTTTTAGAAAGCCAACCAGTTCAGATATTGAAACTTCTCAATTGTTCCTACCACAAAATTAAAAACAGAGTTTGGGAAGGTTGCTGCTGAAGCCAATACAACAGAGATTAGAAATGACAAAAGGGTCTAAGTTCCTCCAAATTTAGGAAGGAGAAAAAGTGTCAAAACAGTAATAAACCACAACCAGGTCAACAGGTCCATCCACATGAGAAAACCAACATTTAACAGAAGGGCCTCTGAAACTTCTGAAGAACAGAAGACTGGTAGGAAAGCATTTTTATGAGAAATAAAATGTGCCTTCCTGTCAGGGAGGAAGGGAGTTGCAGGGTGCTTGAGAAATGGAAAAAAAAATGCCATTAAACCCTGATATGAATAAAGATCAGGTGAGAGAGGATGTCACCCTGTGGCCTTTGGAACTGTATTTCTGCTGCCTCCTGAAATTATGTTTTCCTGAAACAAAGGAACAGTGTTATGGAAAAGTGGGTGCCAGGTACTTTAGGAAAATGAGACACAGCGAAGCGGATAAAAGAGACAAAGACAATAGCAATCATATGCAATAAAGTGAAGGCAGCTGAGGTCTGAGACAAAGGTGAATATTCTGAGCCAGCAAGATGACTGAAGCAGGGGAAGGAAGGAGGGAAAGGTGATTCACAATAACATTTGAAAGACAGTGGCTTGAATATTTATCAATGTCACAGCAAACAGCTTGGCAGCCTTGGTGGCTGACTTTGTTCTTTTAGTGATTTCCCACCCTTAAGATGACAAAAAGGAACATGGTTCAAAGTAGAGCTCTTAATGTGAGTCGAACACAACAGTGCTTAGGCTCGCATGCCAATTACATAGGCATTGTCGTGCAATTTTATAGCTTTTCTATAGATACAGCTGAGGTATTTACTTGTATCAATATCCAAGGGAGTGGGTTCAGTCTAGGCAACGTGGACTGTTGTACACACACAGAGATGTGGAGGCAATATGCCCCCACCACACAACGGGACGTGCAGAAAATTCTGTGCAGCTGCATCAAGTACCTGACTTGCTGCAAGTCCATTCAAATTACAATGTAGCTCCTCTGCTCTGGTCAATGATTCTGCTACATCTTTAGCTTAGAAATAGCTAAAATAATTCTGAAGTGATTAATCCACCTGATTGATGATGGATACAAAAGTACTCAATTTTTTTTTTTTGGCTGACAGCGAAGATCTAATTTATACTGCTTTTATAAGAGTTATTTCTGCACATACATAATGGTCTTCTGAAGTGACTGGTTCCCATAGGTTAAGATGCAGGTACTATTACGTATCTTAGAGAAGTGCCCAATCAATAAATTTCAGAGCTATACTCAACACTGTATCCCAACTTTTCCAAAGTTAAAACTGCAGCCCAACTCTTATCTATAGGTAAGGACAGAGCAAACGTCACACTATAAAAAGACAGAAAAAGGACCGTGTCTGCTCTTGGTGACACTGGTAGAAGTGGAGTTAACTCCAGATGTCGTACTGCTGTAACCAAGAACTGAATTTGGCTATTCTTCTTGAATCAATGCTATCAATAAAAGTCTGCCAAAAATAACCAACTGGTAAATATTAATTTAAACAGAAAAATTGGAAATCAGTTTCACGCTGAGTTGCAACATGGGGCCACTGCATGCTGGCAGTAAGAGGATAATGACGTGAAGTGCCAAAAAAATACCTGGAAAGCATTACTTCTGTGTGACATCCAATAAAGATGCTGCACACACCTCTACATTTTTCAGCAATTAAATATCTGCAAATGAAAGTGCTCTCTTTCCCCAATTCCCTGTCTGCAATGGCCAAAATACGGCCCAGCAGTGCTGTAATAGAAGTTTTTCAGGGCGACCCCTCTGCACAACAGCTGTTTCGCAGTCTGATAGTAGCGTCTCCAACCAGCTGCTTCAGTTTGCTTCTGGCTGTCACTGCTATAGGTTAATAGGAACAGAGGCAAGAGAAGGGCCTAGGCCAGCATAAAGCAGAAATAACAAAATTTTCTGCCAAAAGGGAGTGTGGGATAAGAACTTTAATGGGCAAGCAAACAAAGAATCAGACTGAAGCCTGAGGCGCTTCAGTGTGTTGGCAACAGACAAGCAGTCCTGGAACAAGTGCAGCCCAGAGTCTCAATTTGAAATGACTATGTGGCCCCCGTGCCAAAAAAGTTTGGCTCTGTGTATACATGTGTGCATGTATATCTATATCCCCACACCAAATATGTAGTTGTGATAATCATGTAGTAAATTACAGAGCCATATGATAAACTGCATGTGCCTTTGACCACCTCACCTGCCCCCTGCCAGCTAATCCATCTCCATTTGGATTTACACTGTCATTCCAAACGGAGGCTTTAATCCTGCAAACACTTATGTGTATGCTTAACTTTAAGCACTTGAACAGTCCAGTTGAAAATAAGTTTGGCTGTGTGTAATTCCAGTATCGGCTCTAGGTGCAATTATAGTCCTGCCTTTTACATTCAATGGAAGCAGTTTAGGCTTGTGATTTCTTTTAGCTGGTAGGACACCACCTCTAGCACTGGTGCTGACTGCTGGTTTGGTGTATGCTGCAGATAAATCCATATTATTCCACTGACTTCAATAGCGTTACACCAATTTACACTAACGGAGAATCTGCCCTGTTGAGAAAGAGAAGTCATAAGGATTACTAGACCTAATCTAAAAACACTAGGCGAATATCAGTCCAAGCATAAAATGAGGGCAGGGTGCAAATACCAGATTTCCTATTCCCACAAGATGGGGGTGCAGGCTGATGGTGTTGTTCTGCCGTGAGATCTGCGCAGCCACCCTCATTTCATGAATGTAAGGAAGGTCTTGCAGAGCTTCTGTCACATGTTCTCTCGTGGCTTCAGCTCCAGATTTTCTCTGTGTCCCCTTCCAGAAACTGTGCAGAAAACAAAGAGAAAGGCAGCAGAAGAGAAGTGTAATTGTATACTGCAAAATAACATTCATAAGTCACACAAACACTAAACCCTACGTATAATGAATCTGTCCTTTAGGGACAGTCCTTTCCATGTCATTGTCTGGTACTTATGTTGTTGTTCATCTAGCTAATTACTGCTTTGAAAGGTATAGTCCTGCTGTCATGCCTAGATTAGCAGCAAGTGTTTGGCCAGCTACTTTCTTGTCACAGTTGATAATTATTTAATGAGTTCTGTTCTTCCCTAGGAAAGCAAGATTGGGATAGGATTGGACTTATTTTATCACAGTAGCGTTGCTGCGCCTGTTGGCAGGTTTGACAGCAACAGTGCTGGATTTCAGTAAGACAGAAGAAGAAGAATTTCCATAAGTAGTCCCTGAATCAGTTGGAAGCAACGGGGAAATTAATAGTAATGAGTGAATCTCAATAGATACCGACTCATTACTATGTTAGCTGCCAGTCTTTTCCTGCAGCTGTAACCATGCTCAAAATTGGGTGATGCTCTTAGCTAAAAGAAAAGCCATCGTAAGTTAGTACAACACATTGCTAAAATGGGAAACCTAACTTTAGATCTCCAGATTTCTCCATCCGCAGGGGGCCACTGAAGTCACATTACCATTTTTTTTGCAGTAGAAATCTATTGATAAGTAAAAGAGCATCATCAACAGGACCATATGGACCAGTCCTTCAGATTACCTGTCTGGAAGAATGTTTGGAGCAATGAAGGCAGGTGAAGAAACTTTGTGCTGAGACAATGTGTAGCTCCCTGCTGCAGTGGGATATATTTTAAAAGCTCTGTGGCAACTGTTCCCAGATATTTTCCCTGCCTGTCTGGAAATTTTCAGAAATAAACAGAAAACTGCATATGGAAAATGTTAACTCCTTGAAAGCTGATTACAAAAAAAAAGTTAAAAATATCTGATCAAAATAAAGATGTTACATTTTTATTTTCATTTTGAAATGTATTTGAATTCAAATGTTTTAAAAATTTCACAGTCAAAGCAAAGCATTTGGGTAAATCTTAAATACTTTTTTTCTGTTAGCATTTTACTTCAAGGAAAATTTGGGAAGAAATTTTATTCTGTTTCAGAATAGGGAAAACACTTTCAAAGAGGTAGAATTTCCCACAAAATGGAAACCATCATTCCTGCTTACCTTTACTGTTTCCTGTCACACTGAGTTGTGTTTTTCTTCCCAAAGCCGTACAAACTTTCTAATTCCTCAAGGCCATAAAGCATGAGGATCTTTTTCTTTAAGGTTACAGATTCATTTTGAGCTCATGTGCAGTCCATTCCCTTATCCCTAACTCCCTCTCCAAAACATGATTCACCTGGGTATGTATGGGATACACAGGTGGGTTTGTCTGTCACTTGCTTTTCCTAGAAACGGCACTGAGTCATCAACTAACCACCACCAGACAATGCCATGATGTCCTACATTGAAGTGCCTTCTATGCGGCCACATCACTCAGGACAGCAGCGGTAGCCAGACGGGGAAAGGTTGGTTTGTCTGAAATAAATGACCTGAAAAGCTGGAGGACTGCTGGTCTCAGCAAACTGCTCCTATAAACAGCAGGAGCAAGTGAACTCTGAAAACATAAGAATTTCTTGTTAAGCAAGCATCCCCAGTAATGCTAATAAATAACAATAACTTATTCAAAGTATACAAAATAGACAACGTCTGGCTTTTTTTTAATTATTAAATCTAACATTTTTCCAAGCAAGACAGTTTCTTAGCTGTCATATTTTCAGAATTTTCCCATGTCCATTTTCCATCAAACCATTTAAAACACAGATATTGTGTTTGAAATGGTCTAATCCTAAACTCACCAAAACCAGAGAGGAATTCCTATATTGACTCCAGCAGCTTTTGCATCAGGTCAGAAGTATTGAAGACAGTTGCTTTTTCCTCACAGTCTTCATCATAAGTTCTGTAAAACGTATCCTGACATGGTAAACAGAAGTTTTTCCAGGAAAGCAAATGCAAATGTAATATGCTGTAAATATTTAGGCTGAAAGGGGATTAAAATATATGTTTAAGTAATCTGTGGGAGAAGTCAGTCTTGGTTTAAATCATGTTCCTGCTAGGAGATGTGGATTTCTTACCGAGAACTGAATGACGTTCTGTCTGCGGCACACTGGATCGTTCTCCGAAGAACACCGAGCAGATAGCACAATACATTCATGGCTACAAACAACACCACTGCTCCAGATTAGTAATCAGCGCTTTGACTTTTTTCACAACAACGTGTCAACTAGTAGCCTAGAAGTAATGGATTTATCAACAGGTGTATTACTACACTTATCTCGGGTCTAACATTTATGTGTATTTTTTTGCTCCTGTGGGATGTGGCACCCAAATACAGAAAACGCATTGTTAGCTGTTAGCAAGCATATATACCAATTTCTTTGGAGGCGTTTTCTGTATGCTAGTAGAATAAGTAAGTTATGTTCTGTGCAGATTTATTTCCAAGAGGTTGTACAAAGCTGCTGAGAAGAGATTCTGTGCCAATGAGATTGTTGCTTTTGCAGTTTAACACTGGAATTTATTTTTTCTATACACACGTTCGTATACAGAGACGTGGCTTCACTCTGGATGCCACGTTCATTGCCAATAACCAGTTACTGAGTCACTCCTGAAATGTGAGGAGGTTTCAAGTGATGGAATTCTTGCTTTATCTCCCTAACTTGATATATTCTGTATTAAACTCACTGTCCTCCCAAATGAGGACCATGTCATCAGGGAAAGAGGTTTAGCTGATTATCTTGACACATCTTAAGATTATATCAAGGGTTTGGATAACGTGTACTTGCTGAAGTAAGGGAGCAAGGGCATCCCTCTCTCTGATATTTCCTTTACCCTTCCTTCCTGCCTCACTGGCTGAGCTATGCCATGATGGGATCCCCAGAAGGGATACAGCCCCAGCGAGGAGCCATTCATGCAAGATAAGGCAATGAACAAAGTCTAAATCCAAATATCCCCTAGTCTGGAGAGAGTTTAGGGCTGGATTTGCATCTGATCTTTGCTGCCATTTTCAAATGTATGCGTATTTTCACAATAAGCTACTTTTGCCTATTTCTCCTACCAGAAATGTATATATATGGCTGCATGCTAAAAGGAATACCAGAACTACTGTTATAAATGACTACTAATAATCTATATGTTGAGCATATTATCCTCTAAGTATTTCTATCCAGTCTTTATCTATCTCTACCCATCTGTCTATATACACGTAACCTGAGTGTTTTGGAGATGTTCAAAGTGGCATAAGAGCTTTGGGGTTTTTTTTAATCCAGAGGTTGGTCTGGACCTGGACTCCCATCTATGCTCTGCTGGTTCTCCATACACTTTGTGCGATCAGGTTGAAACAGGATTTACTTCTCACTAGTAAGATGCACAACTCCAGCCCGCATAGGGAAGGACACCCCACAGCTTTATGGTCACAAGTATATCACATTATGTGAAAATGTCCCCATGTCCAGCCAGTGTTAATGTGAGTCCCTCTTGCCTCCTCCAGTAAATCTACCCCCTCGTTACCTTCTCTCACGTTTGGCACTATGGCAGAAGAGTTGAAGCCTATTAGGCAAGTCTTGTCAGGCAGACAATGTCTGAAGGAACTTCACCCACTGTAGATATCATAAAGTTAGTATCATAAAGTTAAAGGGCAACTCTATTATGTTTTCTGCAGTTGTCCAGGGAAATGGAAAACAAGAATCATGAGTAGTTAGAATGAAGTCCTTGTCTGCTCTATGTCAGTGCAGTATGACTCCCAATAATACGTTTTCTATGTGTAAAAATCAAAAGGAGTTCTGCCTGCAGAAGAAATACAGGAGAAAAGTAAGCTATAGGTAATTGCTCGGTGGATAAACTAATTAGCAGTGCAAAATGCAAGTGGCAATAACGCCCCTCCATTCAAGACATACTCATTTTATTTTGAACTGAGTATGCATGTGGTAATGTTTTAAAGCACTGAACATTTACTCATTTCACAGGGGTGAATGACACAGAAGTCAGCATCTTGTGATCAACAGGAAAAGAAAGGAAAAGAAGAACACTCGCTATTCTGATGTCATGTCCCATTGTTATTGTTGTTGTTCCTCCAAATAATGGAATTCTGGAAGCAAGACCATAAATCTCAAAGCTCAGCATTGTCTCATTCGGAGATCAAGGTCCTTGTTGCTGATTGATTCATGCATTTTTCATTTGGCTAGCTAATATCCTTTAAATGGAACAGACACTTAGACAGTGAAACTGGAGCTACTCTCCCCTCCCCCAGAGGATTTAGCATATAAGTTAAGCAATTTCTTGGATGATTTTTGGTAGAAAATATCATTTATGGAAAACAATGAGTATTATTCACCTCAAAAGTCTAACATTAATTTTCTCTGCAATGAGCCTGGTGCCATTGTGCATTAAGAGCACTCAGCTTTTAAGGTTAGATTGTGGTACCTTTCTCAAGTTGAATAATACCTAATTCTTTGAGTTATCCCATTGGAATGAAGTATTAAGACATCACTTGACATGGGTAAGAGTATCACAATCTAGCCCTTAATGAAATTTGTAGAAGCTGAGAGTGTCCTCTACAAGAATGAGTCCGTAATCCATATTTTTCTATTTTTATGGATATGTTCTACCTTCATTTGTAATCTTTAGACAGCTGCATGTTAATGGCCTGATGTAGCTACTTATACTTCACTACAACTTTGATCATTTTAAAGCTGTCTGAGATTGTACAAACAATAGTCATAGAAAAGTTGTCTTTTCTTCAAAATTTTAAATGTTAATTTGTTGTATAAACATTATAAAGAATATTTTTTTAAAATGCAGGTAAAATATCTGTTCAGAAATCACAGAACTCACTAGGCTTGACATGGAATGAAGAGAGAGTACAGACAGCTTTGCTCTAAGGAGTTATTTGTTTTTTCTTCAGACCTTTAGGTAAATTCCAGTTTATCTCAGGCTTATGATATAAACCTCGATGTCTCAAAGAGTGTTGATGTCTTTTCTCTTTGATCCTGCTTCAGTCCAGTCTCATTGCCAGTTTTTTAGAAATCTCACCCTCCTGTTAAATATCAGGATTCCTCAAGCGTTCCTTTGCAGTGCGATCCCAGGTATCGCAAAGAATAATTTTTCTTACTGCTTTAGACACAAAAGTATATGTTGAACCTGTACTACCTCCTCAAATATAGCCAAAAAGATATTTGGATTGCTGCTTAGCACAAGCAACATCTAAGAGGAGGGCACAGTATCAAGATCGAAATAGCAACTCCAATACCTCCATCCATTTGGTAGCAACATACAGTGCCTGATGGAAGACAGGACTGCATCCAGGGTAGCCCCTTGCCGTTCATGTTTCCGGAGGATTCCCACTAAAATTTACTTTCAGTCATAAAATACTTCATGCCTTATGGCACATTGAGTTATTTGCCATCAGCACTCCAACAGTGCATTGGGATTCCTGAAGGACCTGTGCTCACCCTTCCTGAACTGGGGTTTTGGGCTCAGGATGACTCCAGTGTGGTCAGAGGGAGGTGAGAAGGGTAGAAGTGATAATGGACTTCTGGGAATCCTTGGAAAAAATGTGAAGAAAGCCATGGGTGACGCTGTTTCCATGGGTGAAGGGACATTGCCAAAATGCCTGCTTTCCGGGATGTAATGGGCTGTTGGGAACTGTGGATCAGCAGCTGAGATGTACCCTTGTTTTGTCTGGAAAAAAAAATAGAGCAGGAGTGATGAAAACAGCTGAAAGAACTTTCCATTAGAGTTAATTCAGTCATCAAAAGAGAACTCTAACAACACAAAGAAAGGAACAGTGAAAAGCCTAAATAGTGTGAACAGAGAATAGTAAGTTAGAAAGAACTGTAAAATGCCGAACAGTGCCTTTGGAGGCCCGTGCTGCTCTTCCTCCTGGTGTCAAACATCCCACTAAGAAAAATTAAAATATCTGATACATTCTGGACTAGAGAAATAACTTACAGTTTGGGGTTATATCTGTAATTAATGGAGGAAGAACATGACATTTAAGCCAAAAGACAGGGAGATTGCTAAGAATGAAATGTATAGAAAGAATATAATGGACATTCTGCAGTATCGTGCCAGGCATTTGTTGGGCTCAGAGCTTTGCTGGTTGAGCTAGGTCCATCTCCACATGCTGAGAGAAGAGCAGCCATGGGACAAGGAAAATTTTCACATCCAAGCAGAGTTCTTCTAGCAGCGTTGAGTTTTCCGAGCAGAAAGAGGGGCAAGATGATCTGACCTTCTTCCTGCTGGACTGCAAAAGTTGTTTCCTGCTTTGTCAGAACATCGCATCTGACATTGCATCTGTGCTGGTGTTTTGAGAAAGGTTGTTATTCTGGTGGATACTGGAAAAGAGATTAAACTCTTCTGGAAACCAAGGACATTTTCTGTAAAAATGAAGTGCTAGAGGAGAGTTTTGGGTTTGTTTTTCTTTTTTTTTTTTTTTTTACTTTCCTCTTCTCTGAATTTCCTTTCAGGGAGGAGAAGGTAATTCTCTGAACTCCATGACTAACTTCTCATGTCATTTGTTGATTCTTCCTTCATGCTGAGGAGAAACTGGGGGGCTTCCAGGTCTCAGTTCCACAAATCATTTAAGCACGTATTTAAACGCCTCTCTGTTCAGCCACGCAATCGAAACACCTGCTTTAATCCTGCAAGTACACATTTAAGTTTACAGCAAATAAGCCGGACGGGCAAATAAGCACCTCAGAACTGGGTCTGAACCTTGTGGAAACGCAATGGAAAAACTCACACCGGCACCAGTAAGTCCCTCAAATGACAGCCCCCGCCTTGCTAAGTTTTGCGATAAATAGTCAACATCACAGAGGTGTTTTCAGAGAAAGGTAAGGGGCAGGGTGCGAGGGGGTCGGATGACAGGGAGCCATGTTGCGGCTGTCGGGCCCTGCCGGCCCCCAGCACCTGTATCCACTCCTCTGCGCTGCAGCCCTCGGGAGCAACCCTACAATAACAAACACAGCTGCACCTGTGCAAACATCCTTGGTTTTGTGTTTTCTTGGGGTTACTGTAGCAATAGCAATTTAGCATAAAAGAAAATACCAAGTTATGTAACAGCCTCTGTGGGAACCTGCTCTGCCTCATTTTATTGAGGTAAATATTAATGTTAGTGATACCTTCTGACTTTGGGTTACTTTTTATTAGTGCACCATGGGCACGTGGGAGCCTGAAGAATTAGCTACCCCAATTAATAATAAGATGTAAAATACCATGAGTTGGTCTTTAAACTTAATTTTATTGATTTCCAACTTTGATTTTATAAATTTTATTCAGCAATGTTTTTATGTCCTTTACTCCTGAAATTACAGATCTTTCTGGAGCTTTTTTAACCCGGCCTGTATATTAGACTTTCTTGTCTGTCCAAATGGACTTAAATCCAGTGCAACAGGTATTGCTAGATGATCTCCAGCCCCTTCGGCCACATTGCCCGTTTTCCCTGTATTCCTTCCATACATAGGTTTACAGTAGGGAATTTCCTATAACTTCCTGACATCATCTAGGATTTGCACTGATGAATTTCATCATCCTTATTATCATCCACGTTCACCTTCTTCGTTGGTTTAAGCATAGATAAAGTGCTCCCTGCCTGGACAACTCCCTGAGAGGACCAGGGCAGAAGGGTTTGGTCTTTCCTCACTTTAGCAGCCCATAAATGTCAAGGAGCAATTCCTTTGGGGCTAGTATTTTCTGTGCTTGGTGACAATTCGGACAGCTGGGGCGGAACTGGCAAAGCCTTTGGCATACTCATATGAAAAATAACAATTTTCTGCATAAGTTCCAATCCATTTTCAGGCTCAGATAATTCCAAACCACCTGAAATGAGGAGTTTCAAACCGGAGCCAAAAAATATAAGTTATCCAGCTCACACACACAGGCTCAGTGAAATCAGAAGGCTGAGGTATGTGAGAAAGATTTCCTTGTGGATAGTTAAGACTTGAAAAGAAAGCCCAATATGAAGAAAACAAGTTATGCAATTTTAAAGGTGCAAGGCCAGACCCTCATATGATGCCACTTGAATGCCTTTTATTTCTATTAAAAAATTTCCTTCATTGCTTTTTAATCAAATGCTTCTGATATCTGATTGCTTTAATGAGATGCTTTCCAGTCCTTCTGTAAAGGCTGGAAATCTGAGTAACAACATTATGTGTGGCCCCAAGTGAGAAAAGTAGATATTTTTCCAAAGAGCCACAAAACAGACTTAAACCCACCACTGTCTCTTCGTGTGTGCTGACCTGTCTGTCTCCAGGGTTCAGTGGTTCATTCGAAACTTCAGCTGCGGGCTCTGGGACATTGGATTTTATTCTGCTTTCCTGAAGGCCTGCAGAGCTCAGTGCAAACACAGATTACTCCAAGCTTAGTTGTGAGGCTTTATGTCAAAACCCTAGCAAATGTACAGCAATTTTCCACATGCCTTGTCAACACTCACACAGCTTCAGTTTCGTTGATGAGGGGATGAGTTGTTCATTCAGAAGTGCAAAAAGAATTGAAATTTGCTCCCTCACCCTTTTTTCTGCTAGTGAGGCCAGAATAGAGTTAGCAGTCAGCAAATAACTTGCAGGATGTTGGTCTGGGATCCTGCTCGTGTTTACTACCTAGGGCACTAAAACCACAGTAAGAACTAAACTACTCTTATACTCAGTGCTTGATATAAAGTCCTGATATGAAACTTGCTGCTTATGTTAAGTAGTGTTTCTGAAAAGTGTCGGCAGATATATTTGATGTTTTGCAGAGGAACAGTATGTTATTCAGTTGAATGCATTCCCGTTTCCACTTCTGGCTGTGTCTGTATTAAAATCTAAACCCATATAAAAGTACACTACACTGATACAAGCACTGTTATGTGGGGATTACTGCGATGCTATTTTGCCACTTGAGGTGATTCTTAAATCCATGCAGTTTTGGGATACAGCCTTACAGTTTGGGGTTTTTTTTGTTTGTTCTTCTTAACAGTGGTTCGTCAGCAGGTCTAGAGACATACTGGCTATTCACATACTGCAAAAAAAGCGGTGCTAGTGAATACTCCCAAGCACTGGCACTTCAGGCACATTTCATTTATTAGTGGAGATGTAGCAGCCATGTTGTCTTCACCAGGCCAGGCTCACCTGATGCTTTTGTGTCCTGTTGGGTGGTACCCCCCCTTCCCCAGGTGGCCCCATGTCGGCATCACAGCAGCTCCCCTCATTTCAAAGGCGGCAGGTGGTTTTTAGGAGGGGATCAGGCAAAGAGAAAGCAGCTGGAAGGTGACCACAGGTGGGCACGGCTCTTTCTCTGGATTGTGATGCCAGCGGTGGGACTGCACTCTGCTGCTCGCTCCCACCCAGCACCCCACAGCCGCCTGCCCCACGCCCCTCGGCCCCATGACACCCCTTGGGCCCCAGGCAGCCTGGGCCCTCCGAGCAGCACTGGGGCTGCCGGCCTGCCGCAGGGCCGGGGCATTGCAGGGAGGACTTTGGGGCACAGAGCACCTTTCTCTGGGCATACGTATGTGCGGGCGCACCCTGAGGCCTCTGTGCAGGCTAGGTGCGGGCAACCCCAAATTCACACTCTCCTGCGAGGCTCGGCCTGCGTTTTATTATCGCTTGCTGACATCTGCTGGCTACGGCACGAATTATTTCGGAGGGCCGTCAAGCAGGGCCGAGGAGCCGGCCTGGCCTGGCCTGGGAAGGCCTTCCTCGGGCAGAGCCAGCGGGAGCCTCCCTGAGGAGCCAGGCCCGACGATGACCGGGCGCTTGCAGACCTCTCCTCAGGGTCGGCATGGCCGCGCGTGCCAGCGGAGCAAGGGGGCCCAGCGCCCTTCTTTTGTGATATTCCCCATTTTGTTTGGTTTTCTTTTTTTTTTTTTTTACTATGTAAAGTCCCGTCTTTCAGTGGTACACACAGGCCCCAGCGTATTTAGTTAGAGCGGGTGTTGGTGCTTGTGGGGTTGCTGAGGGAACATCGGCCAGGCATGGGCCAGCGGCGTATCATTCAGAGCAAGCTCCTTGTGCCAAAGCATGTAAGCAGCTTTTCACACTGCCTTGGGATAGATGGGAAATGGGGGGGCATTGCAGGCAGATTGTGGGGCTTGCCGGACTATGCTGTGTCCGCTTACGCTCTCCCTTTCCCCATGTTTGCAGAGGGAAACTGTAATGGATTGCCCTGCTTTGGAAGGAGTCTGTCCTCTCACATGGTGACTGTGGCCAGCGCATCCCTCAGAAGCCCCTTGCCTCCAACAATTTCACTGAAGATACAAGGAATGTAACTACCATGCTCAAGGCCAAAGGGTGAGTTAATGACAGAATAAAATTCCAGTTCTTCTTCAGCCATGTGCTTTTAAGGTACTTCATAAGCACCAGCAAATGAAGGCTAGAGTAATCCCTGGCTGTTGCTGGAGTTGCTATAGCTGTCCCCGTCTTCTGTATGCGTCAACTGACACAAAGAATTGCAAATAACTGAGTCACATGAGGAGAAAGGGCCAGGTGTAGGATTTCTACACAGGTGTTCAGGTTATTTTTGAGCAGATCTCTGGTGTTTCAAATTATTGCTGCCTCAAAGTATTTACCTGAAAATGTTTCAAGCAGTTATTTGTCCTTAACATGCCACTTAGGAACAAAACTGTTTATGGTCAAAGGGAATAGAGGTAAGCAGGCACTACTTTTAATGTGCACTGTGTATCCGAGTCTTCAGAGCCCTACGTAGCACTGTATGCTTTTACTATGCACTAGCAATCACATGGACACTGCTGGCAGATTGAGTTTTGTGGCCCTCCGCTATCTTGGCATAAATGCCATTTTGGGTGGCTCATGTTGTCGGGATGCCTGGAATTAAGAGCTGAATTCAAAAAAATTAATCAAAAGCAAAACTGTCCCAGGTGGAAGAAAAATATTGATGCGGGAGAAAGTACTCATTGGGAATCCAGTGCCCCTTTTACCTTACTGTGCTCTTTTTCACTGAGCTGGAAGAAAATAACATTAATCACCTTGATGTACATTAATACATGGATGGTAATTGTGTCATTTACTGAATCTTAAATGCTGGAACTGATTAGCTTTTATCAATCCTCTCAGCATTTTAAGAGGACAAGACACCTAGTAAACAAAGACAAAGTATTCTTCTCTGATAGAAGTGATGAAAGGAGAGACTATTTAAAACAGATAGGAAGGTATTTTTTACTTTACTCAGTGCAAAACAAGCAGTTAGCTTGCCAACCATGAGAGCCTGTAAAAGCAACTTGAGTTTACTAGCTATCTGAAATCTTGGCTCCTCCTATACATTAACTTGTATATGGGTACTGGAAATGATTTCTTTGTTTTTAACGTGTTGATGTAGAGCTAAAAATAGCTCTGTCATATTCACAGTTTATCCATTGCCAAGAAAATAGAAGTCAGCATTGCAAATCACAAAAGGAAAAATCCAAAGGTCTGCACCAAAGAGAGGTGTGGCCAAAATATTCCCTGAATAGCAGACGGTGTGGATTGATATATAAGCACTTCTGGCCATTCCTATCAGAAGTGATGCACTGTGTGGGATTCACTGATCCAAGCCAAATGACAAACACAAAGAAATCACGAGTTGTGCAAAGGAAGCTTTCAGTGTTCTCAGAGCTCAGGGAGTCATCTTTTCAGCAAGCGTATCTATCTCAACTACATTCCCAGAAAGAATACAGTAAGGCAGTAGCTCTCAACCTTTTCTGATCTGTAACCCTTGAAAGTTTTTCTAGTGAATGTTTAGATGCTTGCAAAGAAAATATAACTATTTGCAATACACTTGCTTTTCTTAGGCATTCCTTAGAAATAGCTCACAGATCCCCTAGGGTTTACAGCTCATATGTTAGAAACCCTTACGCTGAAGGCCCAGTATCAATAAAAAGAATTAAAACAAAATCTTTCTTATGTACAGAACATACAGATGATACAGACTTGAAACTCCTGATTTCTTGAAGAAATGTTGCAGGAATAGGTTCAAAACACTATCTTAAATGCTTAAATAAGGATAAAATCAAGCAGAAGAAGAGATTCATAATTAGGGGAAGGAATATGTTTCCTTTTGACACTTACTGGGAGATGACACACGTGTTTTGGGCCAGGTAAGAAAGCGGACAGCACATATACACAGCAGGGAGAAGTCGTAACACTGTATGCCACAGCTGGGGTCTCTCTGAAAGATAGCAATCCTAGAAATCCTTTGGGCCTGGGATAGTTGTGCCAAGTGGGCTGACTTAGAGCTGCCCTTGCATGCCAAATTTTAAGGATTGTTTCCCAACTGACACAGAATCGAGAAAAGCAAGACATTGTGGCTAGCACCACACAGACCTTTTGGCAGTGATGGTGAAGAGTTGCAGGTTTCTTGGTTTCTGCTAAAATTCTGGCTATTCAGACTTCTGCTAGCACAATCCATGAAATGGTGAAATGCCAAGTACTAATCCAAAATTTCAAGACATAATTCAAGGATTTCTGCATTAAATGGTCACTGCATAATGAAAATTGCAGTTTTATTGTGTTCCAAAACAATTGTACAATTGTGTGTTTTATTTTCCGCATCAGATAACTACATTGTTTGCAAAACTGCCACTGTAATGCAAAATGGAGACTTCACTTTCACTAAAATAATTCGGAAATACACAGTTGAAACTCCCACAGCAACTTTACTCTGCCATGTTACAGCTATATACCTGCTGCTAGACTTGCAAACGACCCATTTCCACTAGGGTAGAACACAAAGTGGAAATGATGCAGATTCTAACGTCTGCAATGTTTTCTGTCACAATCAGCAATGCTGGTGTTGGGTTATGTTTCCCCATTCCATTCTATTTCTCAGTAGAATATTAAATATATTCTTCCCATTTGCTTTAAAAATCAAAGTTCAGTGAAAAGTAAAAATAAATGGTGGAGAGACTGCTGAGGGAAGTTGACTCATTGTCTCTGTTAGAGAAATGATTTGTCATGGCTTTTTTGCCTTGGTTGGTCTTTCTTTTCAGGCAACTAGCTATCTGGATAACACAGGAAAAAGCGTCTATGGCAAGAACTGACACTGCTGCACATTACTTTAAATGTGCAGAGAACTCATGCAGAAAGCCCACTTCTAGACCTGCTATCCATTTAAAATCCATTATTCATTCTTCTAGTACTGTTTCATCCTCTCAGTATCTTTCTTAGTCACTTCCCATATTTTGGACTCGAATGCTTTCCAGGAGTGTTTCTCACAGCTCGGTGTTACAGTAACCCTCTCTGAGGCAGTGTTTCGGCTGTGATGAGGAACCCCACAGGCAAGCCAAGAGTTAATGCCCCCCCTCAGACCAGCCAGGGGCCCTACAGCTGCTCCGAGCTGCCAAGCAATTAGGCTTGTCAACATCCCTCAAATAAACTCCGGCAGTATTATCAAACCCCATTGTTACCTGATCCCCCAGAGGCTGGGGAGGCTGTTATATCAGGACTGCAAGCTGCAAAGAGCCATGTCTGTTTTCTTTTTTTTAATTCTGGATGACCCATCCTTTACTTTACTGGTTGGAACTGAAGCTCAAGAAAGATGGATCTTTTGGGAAAGGATTAAATCTCTATTGTAATACCAGTCTGGTGGGAAATCATGGTGTGTTTTACCCAGGAACCACATATAGAGCTGGCTTCCTTGTGGTTTTGCCTCAAAGCAATAGCCTGCTTCAGTGGACTACCTTAAAAATAACGGGATGCAAGCTGCCATCTTAAGGAGAAAAATGTTGCCAGAAAAGAGTATTTATTGTTCCATCTAGGGTTGCTACCTTGGAAATACAAAACCTAAGTCACTTCAGACAAAGGGCTGCTGTGCAGGCACAGATCAGTCTATGTGTGGGCCAAACTGGGCAGTGTGATTGGAAAGCAGGCAGATAACAACCTTACCTGAAGCCAAGGATGTGTTTGGAAGACTGAGTTCCAGGTTCAGTAGTGGCACAATAAGCCCATGTATTTACAGAGACATGCAAAGATGGCAAAACCACAGTTTTTCCTTGAATACATTATTTTTAGCTTTCATTTTTGTACAGAGACGCTGAAAATTTGATCTGAACTAAGCAATGCAATTTTGTCCATCTGAGTCTACAACCCATCTAAAACAATTGCCCTAAACTGACTTTGTGATTATTCCAGTTATTTTGCATTTTGAAGCCTGTTGCTCTGGGGACGAGAGCAGCTAGCACCAGTGGGACAGGGAGGTGAGACTACCATGCCACCACAGTTTTGCTGGAATGGGTAAAGGGCAGTGATGTAGCAAGGACTTAGGAAAAGGCGCAGCAGTCCCAGACATCCCTCAGAGACAGACAGTACCCGGGGACAAAGACTGGCAAGCCCTGCGGCTGGATGAGTGCCAGGCATCTCTTCCAGGAAAGGGTTTCAATTATGAGCATTTAGGGTGAAATCTTTTTGGTTTTTAGTAAAGCATAGTATGCTTTGCTTAAAATGTTTTGGGTTTGGTGACATCTTTAAGAGCAAGTAACTATACATTCTTTCTAGAAGGCTGAACAATTGCATGCAAATGCACACAAGCTGACATCCACACAAAACAGGCTTTCAGCTTCTGGAGTTTCTTTTTGTTCAAAATCCAAAATTTCTATGTAAATCTTCATTTAGGTTCAAAAGCATAAGATTTTACTGGCTGCAGGGAAAATATAAAGAGAGATGAAAAATGCTTGATACAAAGGAAAGAGGATCTTGCAAGATGGAAAATACTCAGGACACAAAACTATTCTCTTTCAATGCACATATAATACCCCATGCATTCAGGTGGATAAGCTTTACGTTAGCATGAACACCGCTAACCCTTTTACATGGGTATGGAGAGGCTGACCCTTTAATACAGCAGCCGTGATTTATTCACTTTCATTGTACCAGGATGACTCTCAGTGTTCAAATATGCTTTTTTCCACATACGAGAAATGATATTGTATCAAGGCCAATACTGAACTGCAAACTGCTTTGCCTTCCCTACCCAAACCAGTTTGTGTAGGGAATCTAACAATAACAAAGATTCAAAGGTCTATTACTCAGCGTCTCTTGATTTCCCTGTTTTATTTTGTGCCCCTTATCGATACTCTTCAGAGCTCCGGGCTGAAGCAACATAATGGGAGCCTGGAGACATTGTCTGCATCTCAACTAGGGTCTTGGCATTTGGTAATAACACCAGTTTGTCTTTTTTTTTCTTTTCAAAGCAAAACAGCTGGTGAGTATTTGAGTGTGTACTGGTGGCAGAGAACTTGTAGTAGAACTGGCCGTGACTCCTGCTGCAGAAGCAGTTACAAGATGCTAGCACTCAGCAGAGAGGCATGACAGATAAATAAGACAAAATGCAAAATATGCTTCTTTTCTGTTGGTCACAAGTTACAGATTTTTCAAAAGGCTCAGGGTCTTTTCAGATGCTTTCTTCCACCTTATGTACATGTCTTGCATGACTGAACAAAGTCTTCCCCTTAACCTGCAGGCTTCTTTCATTTAAGTTTTCTGAAACACCTTGCTATTATAGTGATGGAAGTTAGAGATTATTTAGTGATGAATTCGCTGACATGTCAATAATGTTTATCTGATTATTTTGGAGGGTGAAGAGGGACTATAAGAGCTTGAGGGAAAAGCCCTGTTTGTTTCTAATGCCTCAAGAGGTATCATTTCTGAAAAAAAAGAAGAGTCTCTGTAGAAGAGATTTTTTTACTGGGCTTGGCAGATACATATTCGTAAATGTGCACATCAAATGCACATTAATACATTATTCACTCAGTCATTCAGATGAACTGACACATTTATTTAATCCTCAAAGACATTATAGTCTAGATCGACAGTACCAATATTAGTGGGAGACTGATAAAAATTGCGTGTTTGCTTTTCTTACTGTATTTTATATTCCCCTCTAAAGCATTAACTCTTGGCTTTGTTATTCACAAATGCATCCATCTCTTATTCATGCATTACATAACAAACTGTCCATGCTGCAGCTGGTAGATATATCAGATAAATGCAGATTCTGACTTTAAAAAGGTAAAACACAGACAGAACACTCAAGCCTGTAACTTTGATTCTGAAGCACATGCACATGCAAACCCTAAATATTTAAGTTTCTAAAGGTGCTGCCATTAATTCATAAATGGTCTGGGAAGCCCAGCTTGAAAAAATTAAATTCCAGTCTTTATGAAACAAAGAACAGTAATTTAAAAGAACTCTAGAGTTAAAAAGAGGATTGAATTATACCAAATGACAGTTTCCCCTGCTTGCTATTAATATGCTTTTTTCTGAAATCATGCACATTGTCTATAGCAACACTGGGATATTATTTAAAATGGTGTCAATCTGGAAAAGCTCAGCAAAAGAGAGCGCCGCGGCTCCAGATGAATGCTAACATTACCGAGTGCCCAGTCAAGTCTCAACAGCTCCCCGACACTGATCATTCCAAGTCAATCCTGGGATGCATAAATTTCTCCGTAACAGACAACATATTCCAAAGCATGTGCAAAACTACCTGCCCACACATTCATCAAAGTGTACGGTGAACTTTCATAAATCTCCTGTTACTTTTCCTCAGCTCTTTTTTTCTTGGCTGGTAAGAGTCACAGAGGATTTTTTCTTCCTTTTAACATTTCAGTATTTGATATTACACCAAGGCAGGGTGCTGCCTACATATTGGGTTAGTTTATGCAATACAGTATAAAGTACAAAAATGACATGACAGAAAAGAAAAAAAGAGTTTTCTAATGTCTGTGACCTGAAAAAGAAAACGTGAGCAGCAAATACCCGATCGCAATTTTTATTAGGCAATTAGCTGATTGCTTTTGTGAAGTAGTGACAAACTTGAGATACCTGCAGTCAGTTGGTGAGCGCAGGGATTTGGATCCCCACTCATCTCAAGTGCAATAGACTCATATACCTCAGCTTTGATATTTCCCATGGTTCAGGTTAAAAAAACCCCACACAATAAACAACTGTTCTGTCTCAATCATTTATTCCTCAAACACCATTGTCAAGGTGTAGCAAAGCATTGCTGAGGAAAAGTCTATATAGAAATATTGCCAGATGTATTTGTGCAGAAATGGATAATTAAGTAATGACCAATTAAAATATAATCTGTAAATCTAGTAACAGGAAAAAGAAATTGTTACAATAGATGTTCATTAGTTTTGCGTTTAAAATTGTTCACTCCTAATAACGAACGAGTATATTTTAATCTCAAATCATAGTTTACTGTTTGCCTTCTTTTCATCTCTATTAAAAGTTGTATGTCCATTGACATACATTCACATATACATTCACATAACTACTTTCTGAATAACACTGCAAAAAAATGGGACTTAGTTCCTGCAGAAAAACCTATAGGAATCTGTATTTTTCAAAAAGGTAAATCTGCAACAGAAAGATACTGCTAATATAGAAGAAAATGAGACTTAAACTACCCTCAGCAAACATCACTGGTAAAGCTTCATTAGTATGTATTTTCACATAATTCAATTAGCCAAAATACATACAAATGCTGGCAGTGCTGTTCCCTGCTCAGGGAGCGTCAGTGAAGCTTTAAACAGATCTGAAACAAAATTGCATAAATGGCATGTAAAGCCCTGTGCATACAAAGATACCTTCAGGGTTCTAATAAATTCATGAAACTTTTTAAAGTATGATTTCCTAGCAGGCAATCACTTTTAATTAACAGGATCACCTACAGCAACACATGTCCTTCAAAAACTTACATTATTTTTTCTTTTTGAATTTCAAAGTTTCTGTAGTAAAAGTTGAATAGCTGAGTAGCTTAACCTCAAAAGGATTGCAGGCTTTTATGACAGTTATAAACCACTGTGGTGCCTTCTTTATAAGAAGAAAAGATTCTTAACACAACAGAGAAAGAAGGAAATCTCTTTTTAGTCATAGCTAGAAGCAAGCATTTCCTCCAAAGGTCAGAAAACTTTTCCTCAGTTAAAGAATATTTTTAAGGACATTGCAGGCTACTTGTACAAGTAATCTCTGGTACTTTGCTGTATGAATTAAACATATAATTTCCAATATTTATTATTTTATATACTTCTGCATTTTCTTTTATTTCTCTGAGCTCTCAGTATACAGTTTTAGTAAACATGGGGGTGAACTGGTGAAACTGGCTTCCATAATGAGCTTTACACGAGAGAGAGCAATGGAAAGCTCATCTCTTTATTAAAAAAAAAATCGTACTAGTTTACTGAGCACATCATTCAGGGCTGCGTGTTTGAGGTGGTGCTTGCCACTTGTTTAGAAGCACATTTCCATGTTCCAAAGCTGGCTAATCTTCTTACCTGCAGATTTAAAGTGACAAAATATTCCATATTTTGAGTTGGAAAGAAAATAACAGAAAAACATGGTAAAAATGATAGTGCCAAAGTCAAATTTTAAAGGGCCAAAGCCCTCTCCGGCCCTCATTTACAGGAATCAAGCCATTGATATGGGTAACTGAGAAACTTGAGCAGGATTTTCACGAATGAATTTAGGAAGAAGGACAATAAACAAGGGTACGTAGTGCCTGGTTTGGTCCAGGAGGTTTTACAGGCTGTAATGGATTGGATGCTATGTGTCCTCTAACAGCGACCAATGGTAAATATATTTTCTTTGCTTGATTTTGTGGCTTCCTTCCAGGTGACCGTCCATTTAGAACACAGGGAAGGTGGTAGAGGCTGAATTTATGTGTCTCAGCAGAACAGTCAGACTCGCGTCAGTGATATGCACGATGTCTTGTGTGAAGGTATTGGTGCATTTTCCTTAGGTGTATTTTCTGACTTGAAGAAGAACAGATATGGTAAAGCTTTGGGAGTGGAGAGGGGAACAAGCACCCTTGGAGCATTTGAAAGTCCCACTCAAGAATTAGTTCTAAGGCACAGGTGGGCTTCTAAGAGGAGCAAAAGAGTAAAAAGCGTGTTTATGGATCAAACAGCCTTTCTGGCTAAAAGGAGCACGGCACTTACAGTGCACCTGTATTTGAAATGAACATGTGAGGGCAAAGTCATATGCCATATAGTACTGGCCGTGCTATAAATGGTTGTGCCGTGTACATACCAAGATGCTTATAATGCGAGGTGTCATTTAGGTGAATGCGTGCCCTATGTGTAAACATAGGGATGACTCTGCCGTGGCGTGAGCCCCCTTTCACAGCACACCAGCCAGGGGCATGTTCAGCACATCCTCCTGTCTCGGTGTGGGGCCTTCTGCAACCTGCAACGGGACATTTCAGCTCTTTATTGCTCCTCTTCGAGTTCTCTCTCTTCAACCAGCCTCTCTCATCGGTAATCACTCCTCTAGCTGCCTTCCCACCAGTGGCTATCCTGTCTCTTGTCTGGTGTTAGTCTCATCCGGTTTTCAAGCAGAAGCTTACAGGAGCTGAATACCCGCCATGCACCTGGGACTTTGGGCAAGTCCCCTCTCTGTGTGTTTGCTTTCTACCTGTTGTCATCTCTGTTGTACGTTAGGCTGCCTTTGGAGCAGTGGCTCATTCTTCTGTTGTTGTACAGCACCCAGTAGAGGTTCCTTTTATCTTGGTGGAGGCCTCTAATTTTTATGGAACGCCAAATACAGAGATTTACTCCCAAGAATAAGATAACATTTCTCTGTACGGGGAATGCTAATGCTTTGTTGTTTGGAAATGCAAATAAAACTTCAGTCTATGGTCATATTATACACAAACAGTTACTCTGCTGATGGCATTTCTAATCAGTTCAATAGACTGAATTTTGCTTTACTTTTGTTGAAACTAATGAGGCCTTATGTACATGTATGCCTGTCTGTCTACCTGTACCACACAAAGCGTAATCCATGTCCGGTATACAATGTGTGTGTGCAGTTGTGTGTATCTAGTGTTGACGTGGATTACTGTATATTTTACTGTAGCCAGCAGCTGGATTATAAAGGACAACCACTGGACAATTAAAAAGCATTCAGAAGGACACAGCCACAGCACAATCATCAAGATGTGCCGAAATAAATTAGCATCATGCAAAGTTAGGCAATGTTTAATTCATAGACTGTGCCTATATTTAGCCATCTTATTATTTGCAATATAATCCATTCATTTATTGAAGGTTAATGCCAAGTTTTTCTCCTGGGTATTTGGTAGATGTGTCACAGGGCAGTGTAGCCCTTTTGATTTCCGTCTACTAGATGAATTTCCTATAAAAATATATGTGCTTGTGGGTGGGTTTGCACATGCAAGCTGCCTGATGTAAGCACACTCAACAAAAATAGGGAGAATTCCCTAACCACTGTTGAGACACCTTCTGTCATCCCATTTTTCCTGGGAAAGACCACAGACACAAAAGAAATATTAATAGTAGTTTATGAAAGAACAGTGTCACTGCCTTCATAAAGATAATGCTGTTGATTTTGCAAATGTACACATAAAGGATAATGACCAAAGAGCAGGCGAATAGCCATTCACTTTTGAGCCACTCCATGAGATGGTGGAGGAAAGTCTCACAGGGCATCATAGAAAGAAATCCTTTGAAAATGATATGAAATGTAGGAAGAGGACTGGGGAACAGAAGAAAAAGCATCAAAAAGGCAGAGTTTGAGTGGAGACATTAAAAGGTGAATGTCCTGAGACCGTATCTGGGAAATGATGTTTGTTCTGGTGCTGATGGGATCAGAATAGAGCTGGCCTAATTGAATGGAGAATATGAATAGCCTAACCAGGTTGAACAGGGTGAATTAAACTGTTCTTCTGTAGAGTAGCTGGACTGGATTATGTAGAAATTTAATATATTTTTGACAGGGTTTTGAAGGAATGTGATTTGGAATTAGTGACAAGATTTTGAAGGAGGAATACTTTTATATAGATCACACTGTCGAGGGATATGCCTGGTGCCAATCATTTTGATAGCTAAGCACAAGAGAGCCCGATTTTCAAAGGTGCTGAGCACACACACAGATCTCGTTCACTTCACAGGGAATTATTTTTTTCATGGTCCTTGACACTTGAAAATCAGGCCCTACGTTTCTGACCGTTAAGGAACTACAGTGTTACTGTAAATGAGGAAGGACAAATCATAAAATCATATATATGGAGAGAAACACTGAGTCTTTTTGGACACAAGATGAGATCTTTTATTCAGAAGTAAAGCTCAACATTGTAGAATTATCTTGGTAGCTGCACAGCTTAAAAATGCAGAAGAGGAAATGCGCATCTGTAAAGCTGGCAAGGCAGTGTAGGTCTGACCAAAAATCTGTATTTCTACGTAGTCTGCAGGCATTAGGGAAGGACTCAGAAGCAAAGACTTCACTGGCACTTCAGACTTGTGACTCTGAAGGAAGTCTGCACCCACCTCTTTTGCATGTCTGATTTCCACATCTCTCTCTCACCTCTGTTGGCCATGTCTTCTATCCTGTCTAATCTTACTGGTGCCAGTTAGGTTCCCAGCTCCTAGGTTGCTCTTTGTGACCTTTCCTCAAGACACTGGAGAGCACTGTGTGGTAGGTGACATTATTGACAGAGTTAATGAATCTCTCAGATAATGATCACAACATCAAAGGGGATCTCCTGCACACGGTGATTCTTCTCCATGGACACTCCATTTCCCTCATGATGCCCTTCTGCAAAGCCAAGTTTCTGCAGCAGACAGAAGTGAGCAGAGCCCAGTGGGAGAGGGGCAATGTTTGGAAGAAGAGTATCTGCTTCTAGGTAAGGCTAGAAAATCAGGTGTGGTTTTTGGTTCAAAAACTTCCTTCTGGTCTAAAGCAGAAGTGTCAGCAAGCTAAGTAAAGGCTGGGAACAGTCTGTCTGAGTTGGATTTAACTATGCTGTTCCATTGGGCAATTTGAGAGGAAAGAGTGACTGGTACCTTCAGAGCGGGCAAAGCAGTCATTTGGTTTTCTTGGACAGAAAGAGTAGGAGGGCTGGGAGACAGGCAGTTGCTGCAGCTGGGCCAGTGAGGACTGAGCATTACCTGACACCAGTCAACACCTACCCAGGGAATTTGTGATTGCCAGTAGCCACTGGAGCTAGGAGTGCTTCCTCTCCGCTTCTCAAAAGTATGTGTTAATACATACATATCAATAGCCTTTATTTGTTCACTCCTAGGCTTGCAATCAGCATGACTTTAGCTCTTCCGTGAGGTTTTGACAACCAGAGGCACCCATGCCTTCCCTTTCACTGTACGCTGTTGCGTGAAGTGAGTGGACTTAAGTTCTTAAGTTCCAAAAGGGTTATCAGGCACTGGAACAGGCTGCCCAGGGAAGTGGTGGAGTCACCATCCCTGGAGGTATGCAAAAGACATTTAGGTGTGGCGCTAAGGGATATGATTTAGTGGTGGACTTGGTAGTGATAGGTTAATGGTTGGACTCAATGGTCTTGGAGGTCTCTTCCAACCAAAACAATTCTATGACTCTATGATTCTTCTTTACTGTCAGTCTGAGAAGGCTCGAGGTGTTGCACCTCTGGTTGGCTTCTCTGTTAAGAGAGGAAAGGATGTGTAGACTTCCATGGAAGCTATCACTCTCAGATTATATTTGGTTCTTATTTTCTTTTTGAGTCAAGCAAACAATACTGACAAACTGCTTTCTCCACAAACTGTCTGTGGCTGCCTCATAGCAGAGATTATCATCAGCCGTGGGTGCCATATTGTCAGACTGTAAAAGGTGGTCTGTACGGATTGCAGGAGAAACGAGTCAAACCCCGCATATACTTATATTCCTATACAGCCAACTACATAAATGTGCAAAATGGGTAAAATAAAAATAATAAATGAGCTTAAACTCACTTGTAGCTGTTTATAACTGTAAACTACTGTGGCAACACTGTGAAGTACAGTCCAAGGACTTTTTTTTTTTTTGCAGAAAGACCAAGTGAAGGCATCCGGTCAAGGGTAACAAATAGTGGGGGTCTGCCTGGAAACACTGAAGGATGTCTATGGCCTCTTCTAGTGGGTACTTAAGAAGGCACGAGTAGAGTTGTATTCTAGTCTTAGCTCTGCTATGTAACCTTATTAAGTCACTTCACCTCTATGCTTCTCTTTCCATTGCCACTTTCTGTATGTCTTTTTTATTTTTATTGCTAGTCCTTTACATGAGAGACCATCTCTTACCTTGAGTTCGTACAGTACCTAGGAGAACTGGGACTTAACCCCACTTGCAGCTTCCTGTGTTACTGAATGTAATAGCCATGCCTAGAAACTTCCATGTCAATGAATTTCTAAAGGTTGGAGAAAATAAAGCTTTTCTGACTCAGACTGGAATTATCATTAAAACTCAGAAAGGCAAAACAAGTTTTGGGTACTTTTCTGCCCATATTTTCAAATAAACTTAAATTCAGAAAAATGTAGGCTTCCTTTAGTCCTGCTGATTTTCATGAAGCTGGAACACAGTGGGTCATATGTTTCTGCCAATTGCACTGGTGCAATCCTCAGTCATTTTACCTCCACTGATTTTACTTTTTATGACTTTGTAGGTTGCAAGGCATTTATCCTTGAGCTTGGTACTTTGACATAGGCAAAGCTGAAATTCCCTCTCCCTTGGGATTTACTTGCTAAGAAGTAGGTCTGTGTCCATCCACCATGAAACAGAGCCTGACCCAGTGTGTTTGAAGCAAATAGATGAGGCAAGTACTTCTGCGCCACATCCTGGAAAGTACTCATTGCTTTCTGTGGACTAATGACTTTCCCTGATGTGACAGGTTATGTTGTTTTGAAGCAGCTGCTGGGTTTTGGTTGGCCCCAGGTAGAGAACCTGAAAAAAAAAGTCCCTTTAAGAAAAAAAAGAATTTTCTTAGGCCTTACCTTATCTCACATTAAGATGGGCTGCATGTTACCTGCCTCAGAGCAGGGATATGGTAATTAGGAAAATAGATCTCAGCCTGACAGCTGATGCAGGTAGAGGAATGATGCGGAGTGAAGGTGGGAACCGCATTCCCTTTTACAGATTCCAGCACAGAGAAAAAAGATACCAATAGCTGTAGGGCAGGATACATTTCTAATCAGGATTTAAATCCTAAATGAATGAATGCTAATGAATTATTACTCCTTTCCTATTAATTAACAGAGTGTTTCACAGCACCCTCTAGAGAGCCCAGCCAGAACACTGTTGTGCTGTACATGGTTTGTGTACTTCTCCGCTATCCCCATTATCTCACTATTTTGTAGGGACGAGGGCTTTTTGATACTTAGACATCAAAGTGCTTGGAAACAGCTGAAATTAGTTGTTACCTCACTAGACCAGCTGGTTCTGAGGAGAGTGGTGCCCAGTCTTAACTTACAGTCGTCTTACTTTTTCTGGTTCACCTGAAAGTTACTTTAATGTTTAACTTACTTGATTTAATGCTCACAAGAAACAGAGAGTTGGAAAAAATCTGGTAGAAGAGGACTGAGGAATTGAGGAAAGGAATGATTCAGGAATGTTAGCAAGTAACAGGAGGCTGCCTCTCCTCTAAAAACACCTCACTGCAGCAAGGAGAAATACTAAGAAAAGTATTTTAATTTCTACTTGGTTTTGCATGGCTGAGAGCCTGGATATTTAACTTCATGTAGGGAAAAAAGGCTGTGGCGTGTGTGCAAGTATCAGCCACGATGTAGCCGAGCAGCAGTAAAGCTAGTGCATGAATTAAAGTAAAGAACATATAAAAGGAAATAAAAGGATCTGCCTGGAGATCAAATGTGGCATTTGTACAGAACCTTATTCAAAATGGATACAAATGCATCAGTTCCTCAGAATTATAGGTGAATCAAAGGAAAATTACATCCAGGAAGATAAAGCAATCGACCAGCAGCCTTACCATGTGAGAAGCAGAGATGCAACTTTGAAGCTTCCCGTATGGCTTGCCAAAGAGCCAGATGTTGCAGGTGGAACAATGTCCTTTCTGGCTTAGCATCTGGTTCCTGTCGTTCTGATCCATAGAAAAAGGAGATGCGGAAGGATGTGGTAAAAATCATTTTATAACTTCATTTAAGAAAAGAGTCTTTTCTGTTGCTTTTGTAATAAAATCATATTTGAAATGAGCATTTTTCTTCAGAGGTGGAGGCTATCACGGATAAATGAATATGGGATCTCCACTTTTCACTACAATGTGCTGTCCTGGAACTTGTTACTTTACTTGGAGCTTGAACAACTAATTCCTTGGCCTATAAGAGGTTATGTAGCCCCAAAGTGTAACATAACCCAGAAAAATCCTTCTTCACATTTGAGAGGAAGTATTAACTATTTGTCGGAGCAAGGATTTGGGATTTATAGCCCTTTGGTTCCATCCTTGGCTCTGTCACCCTCACAGGCATTTTCCAGCCTGAATGTACTCTAGGTTATCCTCACCTCTTAAGGATATAGTGATTGACTTCCTTATAAATGTGGATAAAATAATAACAATCTATAAAAGGTTTTAAGATTTTTTATGTTAGGTGTGAAAGCAGTTCAAACTCTGGCCTCCCACAGTCTTGGTTGTTCCTGTCTAGTCTTTACTGGTATTTCCAGTTTCCTTGAACAAGGTCTATCACCCAGATATATCAAAATACAAAGCCAGAAACATCGATTGTCCTTCCTTTCTTCCTCTCTTATCCTCTCTGTACATGGTCCATCTCCAACAGGAAGAAAGATGCAGTTCCTATTGTACTGGGGTCCCATAAATCCTACTTTGAAGAATTGATCACAATGATTCTCCTTCAATTTACTGCCTTTATGATGAAGTCTCATTGCTATTAATTAAATTACTTCAGTTGTGTGCTAATTTATATTGATTGGTTAATCTGTGTTTTTCTCTTACTCGAGTACTTTTCACCACCAACACTGAGCTTGCAGCATGTGAGAGTGGTAACACTGCTGCTGCAAAAAAAAGACCTATAGGATGTAAGGTCAGGTTCACCAAGAGGACATTGCTAAGCAGATCACAAGGCAAATGACAGGAAAGATGAGTACAGATGGGTTGATCACTCTGCCAGAATCCAATTTTATGTGGCTGCTGGATCCTTGTGGTAGTTTACCGTGAAGGACAGCAGGCACATTTCTTGTCCTTTTCATGATGCACCATACATCAGGCCAACAGCAAAGTCTCTGTTTGAGGTCAGTTTTATTATTTTAGATCCAAAAGTGTTTTGAATTACCCCAGAAGTTGTAAAAAATATTATTTCTCCAAACACCCCCCATGACCACTGGAAAGGGGCTCATGAAACTCCATATATGCAGCCCTGTAGGCAGTGTCACATCATAAAATATGACATGACATGGTAACATAACAGGCACTGACAGGTTATCCAAGTGCTTCCAGCAAGAAGGCAAGTATCTTAGTACCACTGGCACATCATTATAGAAATTACCAGTGAGCTATTGTCTACTGTAGGTTTCAGAAGATGCCTCTGGGGAGAGGAGTGGGGTTTCTGAAAGAAGTCAGTTTGTGAGAGAGGATCCTACTGCAACTGGGCCACCAAACAGAGATTAGCCCTCAGTTAATGCATAACAGTGAGAAAGCTGGTGGCTGGGAGAATCCACAGCAATGCTTGCACAAAACCTTGAAAGGATTTCCTCTTATTATTTCCACATCATGATCACCAGAATCAGACCCGTGTTCTATGAGAAGTACTGCTGAATGCTTTTTATAATTTCTGAAAGCAATTATTGCAGTTTATATCTGACCTTCTGGCCCACACAGTTAAAAACAAGTGATGTCCAAGACTTCTGGCAGAGTCTAAGTGCTTTGATTATGTTAGCTCAATCAGCTTCCTTGCTTTCTTCTGTGTCTTGAAGGCCAGAGCTTTCTGCTTTACTTTTTCCACTAAATAAAAATGTTTGTGACTAGATCCCTCTGTGTTTGTGCCCTATGGTTATAAAAAAATTTTCCTAGACCTGGCCTCAGGTCATGAGATGAGCCTGCCCAAAAATTTCACATCCAAATTTTCCTCCAAATTGGAGTAAGTATTTGTCTCTAATGTGTGATCTTTTTCTCAGGGAGTGAAAACCTAAGTCAGAGGCAATGGAAATAGAGTCAGGCCCTATATTTGGACATATTCCTCCATTTTAAAATCATACAGAACTGTATTTGACACCAATATTACTCATGAATTTTAACAGTCTGAGAAATTATATACATATGCCTTTTATAACAGCATTTTCTCCAATTAAGCCTAAATCAACAATCTCATTATAGATGAGTTCTTGTGTGTTTGTGGGGTTTTTTTCCCTGAAAGCAGTTGGTTGGTATCCTCTTGCCTGATTTTTGAATGTGACATATAAAGATTAAATTAAAACTTCGTACAGAATTCTTTCAGGGTTATATGCCAGCCTGGCTTAGTAAGGCTTATATTTATCAGGAAACTTCGACAAGTGCTAAGATAGAGAGGTGGTGGGAAACTGAAGCTATGTAGTAATGTTTTATAGCAAAAAGAAAAGGGCAGTTATGCTTTTCTGTTCAGGAAGTCATTCCAGTTTACTGTTAAAGGAGTTGCACATTTTGCTGCCTTATGGCTCTTCTTGCTTTCCTTTTCCCACGTGCCAGACGCTCACTTGGTGCTTCTCTTACCCCTTTCCATCATCCTGCAGCCCCCTCACGCCTGCCACTGGGTCAGAGCTTCTGCATGTACCCCATTCCCCAGCTACCCAAGTCTGCAGCTCTGCAACTCTCCCTTCTTATTATACCAGGAGCTTCTAGTAGTAAATAAAATGGGGCTGGGCACGGGCTTGAGCACCTGTATGTGACCATCTATATTGTTCAACTCTTAGCAGGCTTCGTGGCATGGTTTTAGCTGACAGCCACCAGCACTGTCCCGGACAGTGCCATAGTTCCCCAGCATTAGCCAGGGACTAGTCCCAGTAGGCAATTTGAACACAGACACCCTGTTTTGGGGGAAAGCAAATTGATGTGTATGGGCACCAGCCACTTCGTTCCACTACGCCTCTGAACAGAGAAACATCTAGGGCCTGTTCCATTCAGTCGTACTGATACAGCCTGTGTCTCCATTCCCCCTCCCTCCCTTCCCAGCCTTGCTATGCTATTTTGAAGGCCTCATGTACCTCCTCCCTATGCTATTTAGTGCTGTCTTTTCACAAATATCTGTTTTAGGCTGCATTATTAATACTTCTGAGTGCTCAAAAATCGTAAGATGCTGCAGCACAGAGAATTATGTCATTGGCTTAAATATTGGAAGATTAAAAATAATACCTTTTAGGCTCCTTTTATTACCTCTGAGGGATTTTTTGGCAGGAAAGGAGAGGTTTTAGGACATATTCTGGTCATGCTTCCAAGCTTTCCTCTGCATCATTGATGGAAATTACCTTTTTATTATTAAATGAGAGTAGAGATTCTCAGCAAATCATATGATCCCAGGAGTGGGGGCTTTAAGACTGATACAGTTGGCAACAATAATTCAGAATAGAGGGATATCATTAGCTTTTTCTCCAATCTTCCAGTTGTCAGAGCTAGATGGAGGGGGTCTTGGCCCTAAAGCTAACTTTACCCAGAACTCCCAGGAACGTACCACCGTAAACACAGGTTTAGGCTATGTTTACATGGCACAGTGTAATGCCATGTAGAGAACCCGCATTTTGTCAATTAGAGCTAGTTTGAGTATCTTCGTATGGCACTCTATTTGTTCTAGTGCAGATATACTCATTACCTTCTTTCAGCCTCTGCCAGAGTTTTCCTTGTGTGTGATAATGAAGGGGTCCCTTTGTTCCATGTTTGCTGCTGCTGCAGAGGGTAATGGACCGTGTTCAGGCAAGCCTGCTGCACTGACCTCCAGTGTAACTCCCAACATACTTGAAAAATAAATGGCCAAATCCATTTAAACATCAAAGCATTGATTTGGGAGCTTAAACTTTATGCTCCTGTTTTGAAAATTTAAAACTTTTATACAGCAGTTAGGAAAAAATATGGTTGCATTTGTGCTCTTATTAGTGGACACTGAAATATTTTTCCCATTTGGTTATCGCCAGAGTGAATCCACATAACTGATTTCGAAGCTTAGTGGCACAGTTTCTCACCCACGTGAATGGTCCAACCATAAAACTCAATATTGAAAACAGAAGAGAATTACTGGATGTTGATCTTCTCAAATATACTCTAGAAAACAAAGAAAACTGTTCAGATAGACCTATGAAGCTTAACACCTGATATCTGGAAAAGACCACATGTATAGACACAAATAAAAGGCAACCAGCAGTAAGAAGGGAATAACACCTTTCTCTCTTCAGATAAATGGTTCCATCTGAGCGATAGCAGCTTACTGAACCATGAAGGTAGTGAAGCAGGGCACATAATTCATGTTTCAGGCCATTAGAATGAATTGAGTCTCCACAACTTTATAGAAACATCATCTCTTTAGCTCCATTTAAGCTATGTGCTCAGCCTGAGTGAGTGCAAACAAGATCTCCAGCAAACAGCATTTTCTTGAACGCAATAAATACTCTCACAGTCTTAATTTTAGTGATGGTTCCTTAAACGATGCTTTCAGGTCTCAGGAGAATGTAAATGGCATGAAATGCAGTAAGGACAACTGCAAAAAGTCCATGCAGCAGGTAATGAGAAACAATGGCTGGTCCTCCCAGGGAGTGGACTAAATCATCAGACCTGCAGAAAAAGTGGACCTTACACACCCACCAGTAATTCCCACCTCTCTTTCTTCTTCAGAAACAGAAGCATAGATGTATCGCAAGTAGCCTAACATGATCCTAGTTGCTCAGGCTCCGATCTAGCTACCTAAATAAATGCCTAAGCACCTCCTTGCTCTTGCTCATTTTGGTGGATAAGAGGTCACCCTCATGGGTGAGCTTGTTTTAGATGATGTGCTGCTTTTTTTCATCCTGACACCAATATTATTCCTTACTTTTAGACTACAGTCTTGGTCACTTTTGTAATATTTATGGATCATAGCCACAGTCCTTCCTGATGCACTATAAACAATAATTAGGCTTTAATTTTGCCACATTTTTCACAATGGCAGCTGATTCTTGTGACAAGATTTTCCTTAAGGCTATCCTTGGTGAGGCATTTGGTGAGGAACAGCGATATCGATATCGTTTTTCTTGTTAAAAATATTCCCATGGCTGGGGAGTATCCAGGTGGCACTTGTGAGTGTGCAGAGCACTCCTGGTGTTTGTGGGGTCATGTTAGAGGGGACGGCCAACACTGGCATAGAGCAGGCTAGTGGCAAGAGCAGCACAGTAAGACCTTTTAAGGGTCTAATTCTGTTTTCTCCAGGATTTGCTGGTGTAGGCAAACAGACTTATCCCCTGAGTGTTGGTTTGCCTGTGTGCAAAAGGCTTGTCTTGTGAGGTGTTCTGAAAATAAAACCTATTTACACACATTGTGGCATCCTGGGAAGGAAGATGCTGGAGAAGTGGAAGGTATTAATTACACCATGCTAGCTGGCTGCGCTCTATAGAAGCGGCATCACCCCCTAAGAGTAGATCATGCAAAGTTACCGTGGAATTGCTGAACAGCAGGACATATTTGCCACACAATTTCATTAAGAACTGCGGGTGTGACTCTGGCGTGTAGGATGATGTAGTGAAAGCTCGCACGGTCCCCCATGGCATAAGAAATAAATGCCTTAGCCTAAAATTGTGACTTCAGATTAAAGTGCCACATGCAGTTATTTGGTTTCAGAAGTTACTCAGAATGAAAACACATTTATTAGAGTAAGTGCAATCTATATCTGATAAATGGGAACACATCTGGTCCATATCCCTGATACAAACCCCTCAGTATTAATTATATTGATGGTTAAAGCTGAGGAGTGAGTTGAACATTATTTATAGTGATCTTTGCTAAGTAAATCATTTTAAAAATGGCTTTCTAAATGTAACGTTTCCCTTTTAAGAAGCCCTACAGAATTAAAGAGGCTTTACAATGGAACATGAAACATATTGCAGAGGGAGAGACAGAAGCTTGCTTGATTAATGCGCACGATTATCAGCGATGCAAATCACTTTCACTTATTAAGTCTTGTTTAATATCCTAATGAAGGCTTCCTGAGCAGATTTGATAATTCCAGAGAAAGTGACTGTGAACTAATGCCCTTTCAACATGTTGAGAATGAGCAGTGCTATAAAGAAAACCTCATTTACTATAATTCCCACCAAATGTGGTATCCTTTTCTAGACTCCTACCTCACAGCAGGAGACAATTAACCTTTTCAGTGCCAGAAGTGATTCCCAACATGTTCCAGCTGTGAAGGCCAGCAGGTCAGGCATGAATGAAGTTTACCTTCCGCTTTTGGTCTGAAAAACCACAATTATGCAAACATGTCAAGAAAGCCCTGAGCAACTCTGGGCTTTCACGTGGGTTCTGTGCAAATGTACTTCTTACCTTGAAGAGAAGGGGTCTGCATCAATTCAACAAAGCAGTGTGCCTCTCACAGGGAATGCTGCATATAGTTCAAATTAATTTAAAGCAGGTCTTTCTGAATGCACCGCAACAGCCCAGAAGATTCCCTCGCTGAATATCTGGGTAATTAAACTCTTGTCACTTCTAAGCCTGTGACAGTCATATTACTGTAGCCATGATAGTCTAATGATAGAAGAGAGTCAAGGTGTGTTGTGGGACGTAATGCCTTTTTTCCATAGACCTTGCCTCACTTCTAAATTTGGAAGTGGTGGGAAGTGATGGAAAATGGCACATTTTCCCTTTTCCTCCCTTGACCCTGTCCACACAACGTATGACTTAAC
The DNA here is from genome assembly GCA_009819775.1 of Phoenicopterus ruber ruber. Lineage (NCBI taxonomy): Eukaryota > Metazoa > Chordata > Aves > Phoenicopteriformes > Phoenicopteridae > Phoenicopterus > Phoenicopterus ruber. Next base: position 24,699,975 of record CM020217.1, read on the forward strand.
ATTACCGGACTGTTCCAGGGCGTTAGGGTGGCCACACCTATGCACAGAGAAACGAGCTGTTAATGCAATGGGTTGGAAAGCCCATTACATGCAGCATGAGCTGGGAGCCCGCGTGTTCAAATCCAGAGCTATAAGCTTTGCCTTAAACCATTGCCTTTCCCAGACAGAGCTGCAATTCGGTCCTTTGCAGTTTCAGAGATTTACAGATTCCCCCTTTAATTTAAAAGAACAAAAACAATGTCAAAGATATAAAGAAATAGCTTTGATGAAAAAAAAAAGCGATTTCACCTTGTGCTTATCTGGAGATTTTCTAGGAAAAACAAGACTCATAGTTAGATTTGTTTTTAAAACAACCAGTCCCCTGGGAAGGAAGCACCCGAGGGGGAGAAATTGAAAGGCAGCAAACCCTTAAGAATTTTGTGAACATTTTTATTAGATCTGTATTAGGGCAAGGAGTATGGATTGGACTGTGCATTTGTAGACATGTTAAGGAAACACATTTTCTAATCCACATACTCATATAGGACAGGCTTTTAATACAGATTTATAATAAATACAGTTTGGTGGTACACATCTCCCACATGACTGAGAGCCATCATATAAAATGAGACTGTTAGGACTGGATTTGTATTTTTATTTCTGTGTATAATGAATTCAGAACAGCATTTCAGATAACTATAGGTGACATGATGGATCTCAAAGGGATAATCACATTTCAGTTGCTAATATAGTAACAGCAGTAAAAATAAGGATACTTTAAGAGCTTTCTTTGTTAAAAATAAAAGGCACCCAAGTTGTATCAGTGTCAAATTGAGAAGGGCTTTTACACACCTTCTGAAACTATGTAAAAGCGAATAATTATTGCAGTCCATCAAGGAACCTTTCACAAGGAAAGCATTTCAGTATATAGCTATATCATATGTTTCATTTAAACATAGAAAGTAGTTGTGGCTGAAAAGCCCATGTGTGCTACAGGAGTGAAGAAAATGTACATATGTTGTTGACTTTGGGATATCAGCTGAGGTAGACTGAACCGCTGTTGTCAAAAAACCATTATACATATGTTTGTTGCTGTACGTGCTGGTGACATCAAAGTCCTGTGTTCACTCGAGAAAACTTTCTGGTTTGGAATTCCTCAAAACTTCAGCCAGAAGAGATGTCACTTAAAAAAAAAATCTAATGATGTCAGGTGAAAGGAGAGGCGTTGCTCCAAGTCCTCTTGTCATATAAATGAAAATAGAACATTTAAGTAGAACAAAAAATATGAGATATTTTAGTCAGTTTTGCTTCAAAGAGTGTGAAACAGCTGCTTTTTTCTTTGATAAGGCAGTGTTTCAAAATAAGAAGTGTCATGAGAAATAAAAAAAGATGATATCCAAGCCAGTTCTTAGCCCTTGAAAAATGTCACTGTAGAAAAAAAACCCCACGTTATTTTCAGACAGCCTGCCTCTTGAAAACTTTGCGACAGAGCTGTTGCATGTGCACTGGCAGAAAGAGAATGAGAATAGCTGTAGAGATATGTACAACATAGAGGCTAAAAAAGGCATAACTGGAATAACGGAGGGGAAAGTAGGGGGGAAATGAAGCTGAGGAGTGGAAGACTAAATACATTTGGGGTCAGATCATACATAGTAGTGTTATTCAGTTCTTAGATAATAGGCATAGGGACATGCATTGCTAATTCTCATTAGCAGTTGGCCCTGAGGCTGTGACTGTCCCTCTCTGTTATCGACATTTTCTTGTCTTTGTAACCTTTGTAACCTCTATGTTACTGTAGTATAATTGGCTTGAGTAAACCCTTAAAGATCCCTGAAATAAGCATATTTGTGTGCCTCTGGATGGGGTGTCCAAGGTGCAGGTGGGGTGCAGGCTTTATGATAGATACAGGTGTACCCAAAAACGTCTTTCTCCCTGCCTTGGGACGGCCTGTCTGCTGGATCCAGCCTCTTCGGAACTCCTGGGACCTGAACTCCCTAAAGCTAGTAGTGTGTTATTTTAGCTGAAGCCTGTTCTCACAGCTGGCGTGGCCACATCTGAGTGGGTTGTGGTGTGCGCTGACAACTCTATTGGGTAAGCTGTTGACTGAGCATGCAGCAATTTCTGGAGGATATGGGCAGGTCTGCTTTGGGGAGATGCAGTGTAGCTGGCGTGCTTCAGCTAACTCAGCGTTCAACGCAGTTTTGTTCTAAGTGTGAACAGTCACATATGAAATGTGCTAACTTTCAGTTGTTGTTTTATAAATTAACCGTACATCTTGAAGGAAATAGAGGCGTGAGGCAACTCTTCCTACCTGCTGAATTGTTTCTCCAATATCAAAATTTATTAATGTTCTTATGCCAACACCTCCTTTTTTTGGAGGCAGTCCTGTCTAGATAGGCTTTCTCCCTCTTTTCCTTGTTCTTTATCTTCTTACTAGAGGCACAAAAGGGCATTTCCCTCTAAGCTCATCTCATTCACATTACCTGTATAATAAAAAGTGCTGCCTGGAAGAGTGCTCCTAAAGGACAGGTATCTGTTTCCTAGCCCCAGACATTTAGCATATGTAAACATCATGGAAAACTACACCTTTGCCATGTAAAAGCATTTAGTACCCACTGCCAGCAGTCATAAGTAAGCAAGTGAAACACAATGCTGAAAAATATCCTAATTGTATGTTCCACAAAGCTACGAAATAATAAACTCCCCTCCTCCTCATTCCAATGAAGCACTTAATCATTAAAAAATAATTTCCTTTGGAGGTAGTAAATTGTTTGCAAGGGGTAGCAATAAATATGAACCTCCTGTAGATCACTGTTTCTAGGTTGCTGAGTGACTTAAAAGTATTGATGGCCACCAGTCTACTTTTGAAGTAGGCAAGTGGCCCTGCTGCAGAAATTACTATCATAACTGGCACCCATCCCAGTTACACAAGAAGAGAGGCCTTGAGCTAAGGGATATGGAGTCCAAATTACCTTTTTAGCTACAGAGGTGTTTGCTGTCTGTCCAGATTAAGGCAGTGTTGGGATGTTGTAGAGAAATCACCAATCGTCCTGTACATATTGGGTGAATAAAGGAAGGAAAGGAGTCTCCATGGATACTAATCCACCATCTTTTATAACACTAACCACACTGTTCCTTTCTTTCTTTTTTTACCTTTTTGAATATACTGTATTTCTGCGTATTTTCAGTTCAGCAACACTTTGTGTTTTAAAGCTCATTGTGCCCAAACAGATGAACACATTATGTTGTCCAGCAGAGATTGGCTCTTCTTATTGATCTTGTGCTCTTTTAGTATGAAATCATGTAAGCATCTCCCTCCTGCACAGCACCAACTTTTAGTAACTATGAATATTTAGGAAGACTTTGCACCAGTCACTACTATTTGCAAATTAAAATCTCATCTAATTCACTTAAAACCAGAGTGAAACATCGGTTCCTTTGAAGTAAATGTACCCTTGAACTTAGTGTGCCCAAGATTGTATATAGGCTGTTTATAAATACATGTGTTTGTTATTAATAATCCCAGCCTATTTGCTACAGAGGCTGAAATAAATCAGTGGTGAGGCACTAGATGATAATGATACATATACATACAGATAAACTAATTTCCAGAGATTAAAGGAGAGTAAATTTCCTAGATGAACTGTAAATTTCACCACCCATCTGTGGGGTGTGTAAATATAGATATTGGGTGGGAAGCAGGTTTTATTTTACTGCTGACGTGATGCAGTGATGAACTCTGACACGTTGCTGACTGTGGTTACTTGATAAGTGTAAGATGTGAAAAGCCAGCAATAACACTAGATGGTATCAGATCTCTAAAATAATATGTGTTTGAAGGTGTTAGGTATAAATATGGCAGTAGGAAAATAAAAACAGACAAAAGTATAGTTCATTCATGGAGGGAAAGAAACATCAGAGGAAACAGATCTTTCTTTTTCTGTAGACATTTGACAAGGAAATTGAGCACTAAAAACCAACAACTTTAAAATTATGTTTAATATTCTGGTAAAGCCAAGTGATGTGCTGCCAGCATTTTAACAGGAAAAGCTTCTGAGAAGTGCTCATCCTTAGCTGCTGACCCTCGTGATGCCACCTGAGTAAGACCATTCTCTCCCCACCTTTGCCTCACAGACCAGCAATTACTTATCCTCCTTCCTTACCTCCCACTGCCTTCGCTGCTACTGCCTCTGCTACAGCTGCTCTCTGCAAACAGGCTAGAACTGTACCTAAACAGAGAGCGGTGCTGGCCAGGGCTCACTCACTTCTGTTGGCTCTGAAGGCATGTGAAAAAAGCTGTAAAAAAAAAAAATTAACCAAAAAATTTAAATGAAACAACGTTCTTATATTTTACTTTGAATCACCAGACTACATGCAACCATCCTTTACTTGTTCAAATCAGTAAAGACTTATGCAGGCCAAATCACTCTTGATTACTTGTTTAACCAGTTGTCTAGAGAGCATGTTTGATGGCCTCATGTCATTCAGGCCAAGATTCCTCCAGGTGTTTACGTGTTCATCTGCCTTCCACTGTCATCTAGATGTCTTGTGAGAGGATTTTCTAGTCCTTTCTGGCTTTGAGTGGACCAGCATGATATACTGTTACTTTTCTGCATTATGTTTTGGAGCTTCCAACTTCTTTCATTGGAGTAAGTCATCATGTTCAGGATTTATTTGCTCCAAAAAATCCAGATTTCTTGGATTCTCAGAAATGTGTGGAATGACTTAAAGCTTCAGACCCAGAGCAGAAGGAATACATCTGTTCCTCCATCAAGAGACCACGTTATGTGGAGAAGTGAAACTGGGTCAAATTTCTGGGCACTGTAAATTTGAGTAGCTTCTTTGAAGTAAATGAACTTAGACCAATTAACACCAGCTGAGGATCTGCTTTGCCAAATTCCGGGTGAGTGCAAGAGGGCTGCCTAATGAGACTCAGTGGAGAAGGGACTGCAAAGGAAGGGATCTGAATAAGAGATGGCTCACCCACCTACACTGCTTAAAATTGTTCTAGCTGATAATACAGTTGTTAAGATTAAAGACAGGACAATCAGGATATATCACAAATGTTCCTGGCTTGGGGAATCCTAGGGAAGAACCGTAGGCTTCCCATCTCCACTGTCCCCTGCAGCTGCCTTTGCCCCCATTATAGTGCTGGAAGTCCCTGTTACTTCTTACAAGCAACACCTGTGCTTTCTCCTGCCCTCTCTTGCATTGCTTCAGCTAGAAAGAGGCATGAGCATCTCCATCTCTCATCTCCACTGATTTTGCTCTCCCTAATGGCAAACCCATCAGGGATTCAAGGGAGCGTGGACGCTGTGTGGACTCTGGGGATTCAGGCCAAGATGTTTGGTGGTAAACATGGATTATGGGGATCTCAGATCACTATGTGGGACATGTTAAAAATATCCTGATTATCAGAAAGTGCTTAGTATTTTCTGGAAAAAGAGTTCCTTTAAAATGCTTCTGGTTGAGCACCCAAGACCAGAAGGAATTTTGTAAAGGGTTGGCCTCCTTGTCCTGCACTGGTGTGAACAACTGCTCCTGGAGCTCAGCTGGGGCAGGCAGTGCCGGGAGGCAGCGCTGGGAAGCCCTCCACACAGGAAGCTCAACATAAAAGCAAAGGCTGAACAGGTGAGTAATAAAAAACAAGGCAAGCCCATGTGCCTTGCAAATAGCAGTACCAAAAGGTTACAGCCATTACCAGAGCTTTCACGTTAAAGTTACCTTCCCTGAATCAGAGACCTGGTTCAGGATGTCTCTGAACCGTTACCTGGAGAATGGACATGGAAGGGAATCGAAAAGGAAAAGTTCCCATATCAAATGCCATCTTGTTGCTTTGACCAGTCACCTTTTAAATATTTATGTTTTATTTTTATCTGCGTATTAGTGAGACATTATTTGTGCACAGGCTGTTAAAAACAGTTCTAAGGGAAACACACTTCCAGCTGGTTTCCTCCTGTTTTCCATCTGCTGTGTGTATGTGTCTTTGGAAGCATTTAACTGTTTCTTGTCATGGTAATTGGTATTTTTTCAGTAGTGAAGGTGGGAGGGGTGGAGGAGAGAAACCCTAAGACATCTGTGTTTGTGCTCAGTTGATCTAAAAGAGATTATCCTGGTTATTTCCTAATAAACATTATGTGCTTTAAAAAAGATGGGGTGGGACAGGGGAAGGGTATCAAACATCAAGTAACATTAAGTTTTTAAGAGTTAACTTCCCTAAATTGTATCTTTGTATTCTTCTATTTATGCATCGCTACTCTTTCCCCATTTAATCTTAAATATGTAAATCCTCAATTTATCTGGAATTACTTAGTGAAAGGCTGATGTGTGAGTGTGGCAGATTATAATATTCCATCGCCACCCCTGATCCTCTTTACCTCTTATTCTTTTCATAGCAGATCAAAAAAAGCTGTATGCGTGCCACAAGAATATATTATTTTAAGAGACTTGGACTTAGAAATTGATTTCCTTGATGAGAAAAGGAAAAGTCTCCTTCTGACCTGAAGGGTCATTTCATAATCCTGTCACTCTACATCAAAAAAGCTTTTTTTTTTCTTTTAGTAGAAGATGAGAATATTTCTGAAAAGGAATTAATTTTTCAGATACAGTGAAAACGATGACTTAAAGAGACTTAGCAGATGATAGAGGGCTGTCCTATTCAGAATACATCTCCTGTGATTAGAACAAGCTCTGAATATATTTTAGGGTCAGGCAGTTTTAGATGGAGATTGGGATTTGTACTTTGGGATGAAACTGATCTTATATTTTTATCGAAGTACTTAAGGTTTAAGCTGTAGTCTTCCCTTTTTTTGCAAAGGGATTTCACCGGTTTTTATAATGGGGATTGGTGCAAGCAGCCAATAATTTCTATGTATGGATTTTAGTTAATAGGATGTTTGAAATGAAATTACTTTCATCACCAATAATTAGGTTCAGCTACTAACACTTTTTTCATAGTACTTTTCTTAACAGAAACACCTGATACCAATGTAGACTTTCATACTCTATTTTATTTATGTAATTACTGAAAATGTCTTAAGGAAATTCCTTTAAACCTTATGCTTAAAAAACAGCAGTCCCAAATATTGTTATGAGTTAATAGCATGCTGCTGACGTATGTATGCACACTACACACAGATGCATATATGTACATGTCTGAGCGTGTGTGGAGACATGTGAAATGCTGGCTTTATATATATATATATATTAAAAAACATTATGAGATATACAATATATTACATATTTAAGATATATATAATATGTATAAAACAATTATACAATCATATAATTTAATATTTAGTAAATATATTTTAGTGTCTATATATTACTAGTATATATATTATATAATATTAATTATACATTGTATATTATGTCTATGTAACCATTTCATAATTATATCATAGGAGTGGTCAAAAGCTATGAACAAGAGGCTCAAAACATTTCAAACAGCTTAAAAGCTTTTGTGCAGGTGCACTATAAAAATGGAAGGTCACTGCTCTGAAGACCTTAAAATTATAATTTGTTTATATAGTGACGATTATTGTATGATACTGTATATCTTTAACATAAGGTATATAGAGAGAAATGCAAATTCCCTTTCTGCAGATAAATTGGCTATTGTCTGGACTGTTAGTTGTTCTAATTGCTGGGCTGAAGGCAGCAGCAAAATATTGCCCACTGGTAAAACTGTTCTTGTGATGATGGCATGAGGTCCTAAAGCAAAAGCCATTGTTGAATAAGTAAAGAGATTTTTTAATTTGAGAACTATTCTACCAGGAGAATTTTTCTTGTTTTGCTAGGCTGTTTTAAAGACAATAATTTATGAATATTTAGCGAAGGTTGCTAGCTTGTGTTACTGCCTGCATTTGGAGATCGGCAGATAGCTGTATCGCATTTAGGAGCTGCAAAGCCAAAGTAAATCTGTGGCATGAGCTCTTGCTGGTGATTCCTGTACAAGTCTGGCCCCTAAATGCTGATGGTAGCTTCAAATTGTAACCAGAGGATCCTGACTACTAACTTGGATTGAATTGAAAAGCAGGGTTTTAGTCTAATAATCTAGTTTAGATCTGATACTCCCACAGGAATCTGGCGAGAGGAGCTGATACTTCTCATCACATTCACTGTGTTCAAGGTAGCGGAGGTCTGTGAGGATTTTGGAAGTGTGGTAAAAGCCCTAATTTGAATCTAAAAGGACTGCATCTATATCTAAACCAGATAATATAGCCTTTACTAACAGAAGAGTATTTGCATGAGTTGAATTTTCTGAATCTTAAAAATATAACTGTAAATCTTCAAGTAATAAGTAGAACTAAAATGCAGGGAAGTTGTGAGCTCCTCCAGAGCAAAACAGGAAACAAGAAAAATGATACTTTCACCCAGGGAAAGACGAAAGCTGGACGTGCCCCGGTACCTCCTTGGGGAAAGAAGCATTCAAAACGGGGAGTCTGGGGGCAGTTTCCCGCTCTCAGCCATGTCCTGTGGAGCTGTTCAAAAGGCAGAGCTGCGTCTGCGTAATGGATGAGAGAGAAGAAAAATCCCAGGGTGAAAACCGTTTGCTCTTCTACCCTGGGATAAATGCAGGGAGTTCCAGGTTGCTTACTTCTATATAATCACTTGCATTTATTTTTAATTTCACAAGTGCTAGGTGCAGTCTGATTTGAAGTACTCACGTAGGCTGGGATACGGCCCCTTGCCCCCTCGCCGGAGCCCCCCCATCTTGATGCTCCTTTATTCGGGATGTCAGAGCGCACCCATCACCATGGCACTCACGTGCCCTCCAACAGCGCGCCGAACAACGCGACTAGCATCTGTCGGGGCCGTGCGTCCTTTCTTCCACAGCCGCCCCTGAACTCGATCCACCCTGCCCTCTGCCTGACCTCCTCCCAAAGCCTCTCGCTCCCCGCCGCCCGGGTGCCCTGGCTCAGCTCTGCTTTTCAAACTATCGCCCTTGGAAATGCCTCCCCACCCTCCGCATCGGCTGCGAGACGGAGCCAGCAAGGAGCAATCTTGCCACGTGAACTTCCTTTTGTTTTTCTTTGCGCTTAAGACAGACCGTCTCCCTAGTAACTTTTGTGGCACTATATGTAAAGGAGCTCATTATGTAAACCATACATTTTCCTCCCTGCTAAAACTTCGCGGAGTGTTGCTCAATCGTTTCACAGGCTGCATGTTATACAGGGATATTAACTCAGCCACAACCCTCTATTTATCAGCTCGTACATCACTCTGCCGTAGCGCGGCTCTAAAGATTGCTGAAATACGGACTTACTGCATTTGATCGCAGCAGAAGCTGGATGCGTCTGCTCTCCGAGCCAGATCTCAGGGCCGAGCCTTCAGAGCTCTTGTACCTCTATTTGATCAAAGACGCTAAACCCCCAAGTACGATGTATAAATATTGAAACATATTGTGAAAATAAAACCACTCCACCTCTCAGGACTGAGAAGCCTAATGGCTGGAAGCGGTACAGTGGTGCAGGATTTTCCTATTGTCTCAGCAGAGGGGAAAAAGTTGACTTTGAGAATGATTTGCACATACCAGTTCCCTGAAAAGAAAAATGTGGGGCCAGTTCCATAGTTTCCAAATGAAATCTAACCTTCAGCCAAAAATTGAGCTGTCCAGGTTGACAACATTCAGGAAACTGTGCTTTTCTGGAGAGATGACTGCAGTGGCAAAGATAAACCGGCAGGAAGGTTTCTTTGGAATGATATGAATTTAATGAATCATATCCACATAAAAAAATTCCCAGCTGGTCTTAAATTTCAGGGAGATTTAAGTGATAAAAGATATTTTCCCTGTCCCTTTAGATGTGTATTAGAGATGAGAGGCCTTAGATAAGCCCTCCTGGGAATCAAGCTTTCCTTTTTCTTTAATTTGTTTTAAAGAAAGAAAGGAGCCAGGCATGCTTCTGAGCCTCAGACGGGTATAATTAGTTATTTGCTATTACTGGACTTTTAAAGTTGTCTACTCCCACTCTTTTTATATTAAATAATTTTCTTTTTTTTTAAACCCAGGCTAATGACAAACTACATGGCGCAATGCCCCACCCCACCCCCAAAAAGAGCTGTACTCATGTGCCTTCCCCCCTCCACCATAGGTGCATCCTTTCCCCTATTAACATATTGATTTATTTAAATTAAAAATAATGATCTCCTTTCCCCTCTCCTCCTCCTCCCAGCAGCAGAGTCTGTCTCTGATCCTTATTAACAAATTGATTGCAGTATTGGTGTCAGTATGGCTCATTTAGTAGCTCTTTTGCCTAAGGTCCAGAAGGTTGGAGGAGGGAACAGCTTCCACACGTAGATGCTGGCCCGACTCCAAGGCTGACACTGCTCCGTGGAAGGGACAGCTGCTAGAGCCACTTAGCGGGGCCCCCTTTTGCGTGGTGAGGATCTGGCTGGAAGTTGGAAACCCCATAGCAACTCTTTAAAGTGGGTGTGAGAAGAGCATCGCTACCCTGCCCCGCATGTCTCCTCCCAACCTCCTGCGCAGGCGAGAAGCCTCGCTGGTCCCAGCCCCTCCAGTCCCCTGGCCCTTGCTGGATACAAGATGGCAGCTGTGTGATGCTTGCCTCGCCAACACCAAGCACAAAGAGCTTGAGGATTTCACAAGCCCTAAAAATACCATGTAAACCTCAGCTGCTTTGTGTCTGTTGAAAACAAAGCATCAAGATGGTTTTTGGTCGTCTTTGGCCACGTCCTCACTCCCCGGTTTTAGTGACTGCTCTGTTCCAAGTTCAGGGAAATGCATGAAGGGCTCCTGGTCAGTTCCGCCTTGTCAGCACGGTGCGGGCGTTCCCATTAAGAAACAGAAGCCATGGGGCTGGAAAGGTCAGCAGCCGCGGATGAAAAGCTCCAGCAGGATCTGCTTGCCTACCAGCCTTTTTGTCTGTGGCATTTAGCTGCTCACACCACGCTTGCAGCAGATACTGCGGAAGGGTGAGATGTGCCTGCTCTGTAGCCCCACAGCCCTGCCAGGTAGTGTCCGGGAATGTGCTTGCTAATGTGAACTCTGTCTTAATGACTTGGGGGGAATTTTGTTTGTCTCCTTTGACCTCTGTCAACTACTGGTCTGGTGACTGGCTCTCCTAATTCTACGTAATGCTTGCAGGCTAGTAACAACACACCTTCCCACATGTTGCAGGGTCAATGACCCAGTGCCCACCCTGCCAGCCTTGCCATTTGTGTAGGGAAAGGAGGTACAGAAATGGGGTTGTGCTGCCCTGTTCTGCAGCCGGAAAGTGAAGGCGCAGAAGGATGGAAGGTTACAAAGCAAGACACTGGTTTCTCCTGTGAAGTGCCCCTACTTTGGGCCAGGAGATCCCATTTCCAGTGCTGTGCCACCAGCTTTTGAGCAACTGCCTGATTCCACCCTGTTTTCAGTTAAGCCCTCAGGCTCCTGAAGTGGTAGTGAAAACTGTGTTCTGTGGCCAGAACTTTTTTTATGGTTTCCCCTTCCTCTGCACCTCTGAAGGGCAGCTGCTCTGCAGGAAAAGCCCAAGGGAGCGTGGAGGCTTGAGCCCAGAAGGAGGGAGATGGCTGTTCTTGAAGTGGGCTTAGTCACCTAAAGCAGATGGTGTTGTTTCTGGTTCCTGATGGGATGACTTTCAGCTCCCAAAAACCTTTCAAGTTTGACCACGCAGACATGCTTGGAAGAATGTCAGATGAGCACACATCTGTCCAAGACCTTTTACCAAACAGCAACATGAGTACAATTAAATTAACAAAGGGAGAGTTCACAATTAAAGCTGGAGCAAGTGCATGGCTTGCTTTCAAAGAATGGCTTGAAAAATGTTCTCATACAAGGCACCCAGGCCAGTGCAGTTTTCTCCCGTTTCATTCTATGAAGTTTTATATTCTTCTTGGTGCATTTTGAAATACACTGAAATAAGCAGAGCTGTAAACTCTACAAAAACTGGAGTTATTGATCTTCTACATCCTTTGCCATCTGCTTAGTTCTAGTGTCTAAAAATATTCAGTCCTTGCTCTTGCTCACATGATTGTTGAGAAAATGCTAGAGCTGGTAAATCAGAAAAGCACATTGTGTATTGGGGGGAGGGGAGTTCCATCAGGAAAATATGCTGTCTGAAGGGAAAAATACAGAAAAAAACAACTCCAGTCCTATACTTAAACAGGCAAAAACGAAAGAAAAAAAACAATCCATTTTTCGAACTGTAGGGAGAAAAAAATAGAATCTATCTGGTGTGTTATTTTCTTTTGAAGACAAGCCACACAAACTTCACACCTATACCATACTACAAAAATGTATATTTGTTACATGCTTCAAAGAGTTGGGGAATATGAATTCCCTATTATAGCTTTTTGAAAATTGAATCCAACTGAACAATTTATAGGTTAAAAATATTACAACTGGAGAAGACATGTCCACCTCCAGGATATAACAGCAAAAGTACTGTCTAAAAAAGTACGCCTTGGGAAATTGTTGTAGTGAACTGGAGGCTTGAAAGGCAGAAAGAGATTATCCTTATTTTGGTTGAAAAATAAACATGCAGGATATAGGACTCTGTCCGACTTCTAGGATGACTGAGATTTTGAGGGCAAACAGCATCCATTTATTTCAGTAGGAGCTGTATTAGTAAATTCCCAGCTCAGCTTTAAAAATCTCAGTTTCTCTCAGGGTTTGTGTGTGGTGCCCACAACTACAAAACCTAAACATGGCATGGAATAAATTTCATCACCATATGGAGGTCCCTAGTGAAATCAACTAGATCATTCTGTGGTAGTTTGTGAATTGCTGATTGGAGTTTGAATGTGAACCCTCTGTCATGGGCTTTATGTGAGTCTCAGGGATGAGGAATTTGGTATTGTTAGAATGGATAAAAAGAAAAGCGGGATATGCTACCACGTACTATTTCATGAATATTATTTACCGATTTATCCAAGCGGCTCTTTTGAGGCCCGGTGACATCTGTCACCCAAGGTGACTTTAAGACGAGAAAAGGGGGGGGGGAAAAGAATGGGACTATAAAATGAAGATTTAAAGCAAAACTTTCTGAAGATGATCTATGTAGAGGAAGAAATGTGGCTGTGTCCTTCCTTCCAAGCCTCGTGAAGTACGGAGGTGCCTGATAAATTCTGTGTGTTTCCAGGATGCTTGACTTTATTTTTGAATCTAAGGAGTATCAAATATGAATTGCCAATACCTAAGCAGACAAATGGTTGGTTTATTTAATCCTATGTTCTGCTTTTGATGCTGACCAGTGTCAGAGGGGAGGGCACAAAGCCCCCATAATTCACCTACGCAGAACTTCCTCTCCCCATCCACAGACTTGATTATCACGTGTTCTCTATGAAGAAGCTAGTTATGCATCCAAAAGCTCAAATCTCCCCTCATTTTATCAGAGGTTATCCCTGAAGCTCTGGGGGTACCCCGGAGCTGGGCAGGAATTCTCAGATGGAAGAGATCTTTGTCGGAAAATGCCAAATTGTTGGAACCAGAGTGTTTCTTGGAACTGGGCAGGTTTGGGGACCCGCCAGCAAAGCGCAGGCAAAGGTTCCCCTGGAAGCCTGCCCGCCTGCCAGGAAGGCTTTTGCTCGCTTCACCTGGTGGACTTCCAGGGCCCACAGATCCAGGGCTTCTCCATCACTTGGACTGCTTTGGAGTTGGACCCCTCAGGGCCTGCAGCTCCAAGGCAGCCTGCTCCAGGATCGACAGCCCTAGGGCTTATGGGCTTCTTGTCACAGAGCTGGGAGCTGTGAAAGACCAGCAGTCACGAAAGCCCAGCTCCCGGCTGTGCGGCTGGGAACCCTGTGCGCCCTGGCACCCTGGGCTTTGACGGGGGGTAAGGAGGCTGAGCATCCTGGGAATGGGGAAAACTGGAAGCTCTCCTGTCAGGTTCATTAAACCAAATGCCACGATTTCCCTCTCCAAACTTCCCTTCCAAGGGAAATTTTGAAATGTTTATTCTGAAAGAGAAAAAGGGCACCCCCCCAAGTTCCCTAAAGTACTGCTATTCCAATTGTTTTGAACCAATCTGTGATCTTGGGTGTGATTGTGCACAGAAGCTTGCAACAAATCCCAGATTTGGTCCTACTGGGATGTGATGTTTGGCTCTTGGCACAAGTAAGGAATTTCGTAAAAAGTAAATAAAATACTAAATATCTAGGCCAGGGATAGGCTTAATTAGAGACTGCGTAGCATATCCGGGAGCTCAAGTATTTGTACTTCTGAGTGCCCCTTCCCCAAAGACTGCTCAGCAGTGATGGGGTGACTAACCACCCAAGTTTTCTGGCTGGGCAGGTGAAAAAAAATGACTCTTAGAAGTTCAGTAGCTGAACTAATTACCCGAAAATGATTGCCTGGGGTTGGACCATTTATTATCTCATCAGCATTCAGTGTCACTTCCATAGGATGAAGGAGAAGGAAGAAGAAAAAAAAAAAAAAGCCCAGAAACATGAGAAGGAGAGCAGATAAAAGGACAGCAGTTAGAAGGAAAAAAAAATGCTTCTTAACTCTACTCTGTACTTTTTCTCTCTAATAGATCCCCCTCCCAATCCACCCTGAGTACAGCAACTGGCATGTAATGAGTTCTGCAGGGATGGAGCATCGGCAGCATACTCTGAGATTTCTCACTTTGTGTTTGACTAGCTCCCCAGATCCCCCAAACTTTTGGGAGCAGAGGGAGGGAGAAGTGGAGGCAATCTATATTTTTATATATATATGTATATGTATTATACACACACAATGACAACATTCAGCTCATCAGTACATCTCAGGGCTTTGCTGTGTCCGTTGGCTGGAAGAACATTTCGGGTTGACATGAAGTTTCCATCTTGACTCTAAGGAAGAGGCGCTTTGGACACTGGTTGTACTAACACAGAGATCTGCTTCCTGGAACTGAAGATGCCTCCTGGAACCGAAGATGCCTCCTGGAACCACACCTGGAACATTTGGAAACTTGGATTTGCTTGGGGGTAGTCACAGCTGAAATCTCAGCTCTGCTAACATAGGAGGTATTAAATATCTTCCCTCCTCGCACTGGTTCTTTTATCTTGGAGATGGCCTTCCACTGATATAGACAGGATGATGACTGACTGGAGACCGATGGGAAAGGGCCTCCAGCCATCAGTGCGCTTGATTTCCCTGCGAGACAGTGTGCTAACCCTCCTTGTAGCTGCTGTGGGTGTGCTTGCCTGCCCAGTAGCACTTTCCTCAGGTCTCTGTGCAGGCTATGGTGTTCCAGGAACTTCTGCCCTTTCCTTTTGGTGAGGTTTTCTTTCTCTACATGCAGCAAGCCAAGGAAGCAATAGCTTGCAGAGAAGGTGCTAGCAAACCTGGCTCTTGCTCCCAGTGCATTTTTAAAAAATGAGAACATCCTTCCAGTAATCCATGTTTGCATTAGATGGAAATGTTTTGGCTTCCATCCTGTCCTTTAAAGCCCAGTGGTGTAATAGGAATTTGGGAAATGCAGGCTCTCGAAAGTAATGTAAAGAACAGATCCACCTATTCAAATGCAAATTGCAAATTGCTAAAGAAGAGAACAAGGGACTTATTTTCTCCACACAAAAAAAAAAAGACAAAATAATTCATTCTTTTTAACTTAGGGCCACATCCCACATTTTTTAGATGATTTGTCTGTCAAAAGTTCTGGGTTGCGCTGTCTCCAGATTCTCTTGTGCTGCTGGGACGCTCACTTGAAGAGAGACTGAAGCAATTTTCTATCAAAAGGTTAGTGTCACACATGGGGCTGTCACTCCAGATCTTGTGGGAGGAACAAACCTCCTGCCTTTACGACTGCAAAAGTTGACAGTAACATCTGAAGATAAGCCAAAAACCATGCAAGGAAATCAAATGCACGCTGTGAGCGTTGCTTGTTTCTGCTGTCCTTTGGGCCGCGTTGGACCAGCCCAGCCCTGTCTGAGGCACCTTGCACCTCCAGCTGCTAACGGGGAATCTCCATTTTCTCTAAGGACACTCTGGTGTGCTCTGTGAAGTGCCCAGCAACTGCAGGCTGCCCACCGTGTAGACAACTGAAGAGAAGTAAATGGCTGCAGACTGGTTGCAAGTCAGGTCATATAACTGTTTTTCAAACCAGCACTCCACGCTGATACTGTTTGTCTTGTACACACAAGCTGCAGGCAAAATGAAAACTGCGTCTTTTCTACCCAATGACCCCAAGGCTCAAAGAAGATAGGAAATTCCTCCTGTACTGCTCCAGTAAAAAAATACAGATGATTGCAAAATTTGGAGGACAGAACTAAGAGTTTGTGTGGAGAGACTCATTTTTTGCTATTCCTTTAATGTCTGTGAAGCATTCCGAAACTGTGGTGTTGAGCACGGCAAGAATGCCGGTATCAAAAGAAGCAAAGCTCTCGCTTACTGCTGCTGTGAGCTCTACGCGCTGTGTAAAGACGGGCTGTTAATCTTGGTCACAAGCACAGTTACACCCATCTTTGCATTGGAGCTGCCCTTTGTCTTCGCTGGAGCTGTACCCGTGTGAGTTTGGTTGGGCATCCAGTCCTGCAGCTCCAGGAGTCTGTTGCCTTTTTTTTTTTTTTTTTTACTACTGTTGAGACAGAGACACTCCTTTAATCGGGACATCCTCAGAGTTAAAGGAAGTTCAGCGGGGCAGCTCAGGTATTTGACACTAAAGGCTAAGGCCAATTTATACGGGCTTCTTTTAAGGCACTGGATGTTCAGCTTCTGTGGCTGCTTCGTCTGTCTTCTACATGCAACTATTTTGCCTCAAAGAGATGGAGGTTGAATATTTGGTTTATTTTTAATTTTAAGTATTTTTTCTTCTCTTGGCCTCTACCTCCTGTGTTTTTCTTACCCCTTCTTCCAATTCCTACTCTTATTTTTTTTTCTCAGATGATCAGTAGCTGTTTCCCTGAAATACCTTAGCCCTCATAATCACGGGCACGCACAGCCAGGTGATTAGAAGCACAAAGTCTCTACAGCTACAGAATGTTTTCCTCTGTTGTGTGGATAACTGGTGTACATCATTTGTGTGTATTAAAAAGGCTACTTCACTTTGGGGCAGCAAATCCTTTTAAAATAAAGATTTTAGGAAGGAAAATATTGGAATGTGCTTGGGGGGGGGTGGTGTATATTTTTTTTTGTTGAGCATGAAAGGCTGATTAGTTTTTACTGTTGGACTCTATGTAAGATGCTGGTTTTGAAAAGTACCTGGTACATTGCCTAGAGAGGGAGAGGTGGGTGCTCAGCGCCTTTCAGGAACCGATCCTGTTGCAGTAGCATAGAGAGCAATAAGCGAAGGGCAGAGGACCCTGACATTAAGAAAAAAACTTTTCCTTAAATCGCAGGGCATCCCTCGTCTCTCCCCGCGCCGCTGCCCGCAGCGATGCGGCTCCTCCCGGGCCCCCGCCCAGCCGGCAGCCCTCCAGCCCCCCGGCTTTCGGGAGGCCCGGCAGGCGGGCGGAGCAAAGCTGCGCCGCTTCCCCGGGCGGCCGCCGCGGGGCCGGGGCCGGGGCCGGGGCCGGGGCGGCGGCGGGTCGGGCGCGGAGGCGGCGGCGGGCGCTGCGCTCTCCGCGGCAGCCGCTGGGTGTCAGTGAGCCTCTGGTTTCCGTGCCCGGCACCCGGCCGCGAAATGCAAAGCACGGCGGCAAAGCCCGCCCGCGGGATCGCTTTCAAAGCTTCCAGCGTGATTTACAAAGTTTTTCTTCTCCTTCTTCTTCTTCTTCTTCCTCCTCTTCTTCTTCTTCTTCCCTCTATTGGAAAATATTTAGATTAGATTTACACTTAAGACAGCAACTTTGCAGTGACGGCAAGGTTTTGAGCTTAAAAGAAAACCGAACAGACTGAAATCCATGCAAACAGACTCAGAAATGGTGATTGTAGTATTTAAAATGTTGTTTTGAAATGTAATTTAGCTCCAGTTTGGTCAGATCCACAGGCTGATACTCTAATCCCAAGTGAAGCTTCTCGTTGATTTAAGAAGCTTCTGTTGAACTGTTTTCTGGACATAGAAGAAAAAACAGAAAGTGGATAGCTTTTTCTTTCAAGAGTTGAAAGCAGCACTCGTTTGAGGTTTTAAGAAGATTTGGAGAACAGAGATTGATCTGCTAACATCAGAGAAGAAATCTGGTGGCAAATATCAAAACCTCATAGAATATTTTACCACTCAGAGATATTAGTGACTATCACCTTTGTGGGCTCACAAACCCGCTCATTGCTTATTCACATTTTTTTAGTTGCAAAAAAAGTAACCCCCAGGTTTGACCACGAGAAGCATAGGATTAGGAATAAAATTCCGCCTGCCTCTTTAAAAATCTTACTGAGAAAAAGCTTAGACAAGTAAGAGAGCTGCTTCATCATAACCCCTTGAAATGTGCTGAGCCTCAGCTACCTGTAATACTACCTGATAATTACGTGCAAAGACCTGGGTATCAAGCACCGGACCCAACCTTGTTGTCACCTGGTAAATGTCAGCATGTAACAAAATTTCCTTAGAGCAGTCGCAGTGAGTTTTCACCACAAGCCCAGGTAAGGGAAAAGAAGCAGGGGAAAGAATGTAATCACTGTCAGTGAGGGATGGGGTTTGAGTGTCGCTTCTCCCACTGAAAACTCTTTGAGGGAACAGACCTGAAGCTCCAAAGCTTTTGAAGGGGCTATTTGGAGGGAAAACCATTTCCAGTTGTCAGATCATATGAAGGTGAAGCCCTATATCTAACTCTGCAGATGTGTTCAAGTTGTGGTTTTGCTGGGAAGGGGTGAGTGGGACAGAAAAAAAGATGACAAAAAAGCAGATATATTTCTTTCATCCATCTTTGCTTCACATTATTATCTGAGCTGTAGCAGTATATTAACAGCAGTATTTTATGCATATGTCATCTCAAAGGATCCCAAACAATATACCATAGACTTTACATCTATAGGAAGTGATTTACCCACTGTGGAAACACAGTTACCTTTGGAGTGAAAAGCAGCAACTGTTGGAGATCATACAGCCACAGTACCTGACAATTTAGCACCGGACATTTCAGTGTCATGTGGAAGTCACAGAGGGGAATTTAGAGAAGCGGGAAGTCATTTCATAACTGAGGAGGAATGTGGCAGGTAACACCCTTGCCCCAAGCAGTGAATGAGCCTACAAAAGCCATCAGTTACAACACCCTGCAACCACTAGAAACTTCTTATGTCATTTTCTCCTACTGAATTGCAAAAATCTCTTCTGTAGCATTTATATTTTCCTTTGAGGCTTTTTGGCCAAGTTCTGGCTGGAGTCAAGTCTTGTGTAACTTGTGAGAGCTGTCAAGATCAGAGCCCCAGGTGGTACAGCTGCAGGCCATGTTTAATAGTTAATGCCGAACAATGTTATGATAGTTGTATCCTATTATTCACATGCTATTGGAAATTTAAGAATTTTTTTTTAAATACACTGTTGAAGATGGGATGAAGTCTCAAGAAAGAGCTTCTGATGTGTACCCTACATTTTGCAGCTCTGGAGAATATTTGGGTATACACTTGAATTATTGAATGTCCCAAGCAAATGTGCTTCAGTTATTCAACTCTGCTTGATGGGATTATAATTTGAAAGTCTCCTGAAACTTTTATTTTGCTCAGAAATATGTATCTTGGATGCAATGCAGAGTGCACACTATGGATGCAAGACTCACTTTTCATTTAGGTTTGTATGCATGATTCCTCTTGATTCACCTGAAGCTGATTGTGCATCTGAGACCGCCGCAGCTGAGAACCTCAGCTGTGGTGCCACTGACCACAAAATGGTTCCTTCTTGGTCAGTCTTCAGTTCTGCTTTCCAAGGTGTAAAGGGTTCGGTTTAAACTTCTGCTTTCGGAGCAACTTGTTCTTGCTGGGCTGATAAAGCCATGAAGGGTGTTTGAAAAGCTTCCTTTTCTGTTCTTCCTATTGTGTCAATAAAGAGGATTAGAAATAGGTAGTTCATCAATGAATATGCCATGTGAGCCTTGCCAAGTTGAGCAGAAGCAGAAGAAATGGGCAATCCTATCACTGAAGAAAAGGACTGCTGGAAAAACAAAACCGTTTTATTAGAATACTGGGTGGTGTCTAATGTCTGATGCCTATGACGGTGAATCTGGGAAAGTGTCAGTACTGAGGCAATGCAGAGAGTCAAACTTTGGTAGTGATAAAAGTCTGCAGAGGGCAGGGGCACAGACAGAGGCTATGTGCTTAGGAGGTGTGCAACAGGACAGATTGAAACCTGCTTTGAGCTAAGAACGAAGGCTTTTTCTGCTGACGGAATCGCAGCATCTGAGAAGAAAGTCAATGGGAAGATACTCTTCCTTTCACATGCATCAGTTGAATTGGCCACTTGGTAATTTATAGCCTCTATTGCAGTATCCATTTTTCCCCTCTCCTTTCTAGAAGCCAGGGCTTGCTTTCCAAGAAGTGGTTCAGCACTGGAAAATGTGGATGGTCCAGGTGCTATGCTAATCAGATAGATGTTATTTTGGGGTGGGTGGGTAGGTAACAAGCTGCCATTCAAAGGAACATGTGTATATGGATGGCAGGAACTGGCTGGCCATGAGTAGTTGCACCTGCATGTCTGGGAGATCAATATGATTGTAAATGCTCCTCTAGTCCCACGTAACAAGAGTCCCTGTCTTTCTCCCTCAGTAACTGTGGGAGTGCACATCCAGAATAAGAGTTATCCCATAGTTAGAGAAACAGAACGAATAACTTGGAGGAAAAAGAAGGTGCCATTACCTTTATTTTACAAATAAAGAGCAGCACTAAAGATCAGAAAAATGGCCGCCTTAGGAGAGCCAAGACTGAATCACAGATCCTTTAGTCATGAGATTCCCTTCTTCTCTGAGCTGTATTTACGTTTTGTTACAGACTTTTGTGCCTCTGATTTGTCACCAACCCTAGTCTTCTTTCTTACCATTTTTTCACCATATTATTTTTTTTCCATTTTTCCCATCTTTTTCTCCCCATGGCTATTTCTTTGAAGTAGCCCCAAGGAGGTCCATGTCAGTAGCAGACTTGGAAATCAATTTTAAACATGACTTCCCATTCATACCTCACATCAGTTTATTTATTTATTCATTTTTGTCGATCTAATTTTTTCTAGTTAAGAACTGTGTAAATAGCCCTAATGAGCCTTGAGGGCTCTCATTTGCTTAGAGAGATTAAAACAAGCTGGGAAGTCTCCAAGCACACCGGGCAGAAGGTACAAAACATACCTTACCTAGCGCTGGTCAAATAATTCATCCCAAATCCTTTAGCTGATGTAACAAGCCATTTTGTGCTTCTTTGTTGTTGTTTGGCTTTTATGATTGTATTTAAGTATTTTTTGTAAGCAAAATTGGGTCTACAACTTGTTGGAAAGCCGGTCATTTTTGAGTATTTGCAATTTATAAGCTCTTCTGTGTGATTGATCACCTAAGTCATACTGTGTTGCCTTTTTTTCTACTGAATGGTATTTTTCTTGTCTGCATATAACCCACGAATATTCTTAATGGTATGACAAATACATTTTGTTTGAGTCTGAATCATAAAAAATGCCTCTCTGTTGTTAGGATTTCCACAAAAATTCACCTACGCTGGCATTCATGGTCTTTTGTACTGCTTGCACAAAAAGGCTTGCAAGTCTTGCCCACCTGAATGTTTACTGCTAAGGAAAGAGAGGGGCTGTGTCTGTCAGGAAAGCAAATTCATGAATGTGGCAGCACAAACAGCACGTGTTTTGGAAGGTCTTTTGTTTTGTATGAAACTCACTTCTTTTTCTCTTGCTGGCCTGTTTGCTGCGCAGTGGACATTGCACGCAGATTGTTTCTAATGACGTCATGATCTGCTAGTCCATACAGTTGCCCCATGGATCAAATGCTTTCTAAGTATACGAGGTGGGGTTATTTAATATACAAGCATATAGGGAAAACTTCCTTGAGCCGCGTTTTCCGAGTGAGATCTCTGTCTCTCTCTCGCAGAGAATGACTCACTGTTCCACTTCCCCTGTATTATCTTACCTACGCGGCTCCTCGGGAACTGCATGGCTGAGCAAGGATGCTTTGCTGCTCAAACAAAGCCCGGCATTGTCCAAGGGGCAGGCGCACAAATCTGGACCTCGCCCCTGGAAGAGAGCGGAGTGACCCTGAACCCAAGTTGCCCCAAAAGCAAAATGCAGCAAGCGCCTCTTTGACCTAGGGTTTGTTCAGCAGCACCTTTTGAAAGATGTTAACCTCCGGCCACCGTTAGCACTATCACATGTGAAAACAGAGGCCGAACAAAAATGTCAGAGCAGAGCTCCTGTTGGCTGCGTGGAAAAAATGGAATGAAATTGGTTTGTACATTTTAACTTTTGGAAGACCTCAGCCCATGGGTGCTGGAGCAATTCTTTCTGTGTAGTGCTGGCTGACCATGCTCAGCATAACCCTGAAATCTAACAAATGCTGACCTTGCCCGTAAAAGCAATACATTGTTTTTAAACATTAGTTTCCTATTCCTGACAGATAAGATGAGAAGTTAACAATGCGTTAAGGCTGTAAAATGTTGGCCAGAGTTTAGATTTCACCTCTGTTTAACTTTTTGTCAACAGATTGGCATTTTCCTCCCCATTCAGAACAGTTGGGTTTTGCTTTCAGCACTGAGTAATAGCTCTTAGATGCTCTCTCACGCAGAGATTTGAGTTCAATATTAAAGCATTGATAATGCTCTTATTATCAGAAAGACATGGCCTATGGGCTCAGAGGGAATCTAAAACAGCTCTTTCAGCGCAATAAAAGAATAGTTCTACATTATGTGACATGAAGTTCCCAGATATATTACTTAACCAGATCACGGCACGCTAGTAGATTCAGACCCATGCAGGCCTGCTAAGTCTTTCTGAAATGGCTTCCTTTCAAGAAAACAGTGCCCCAGTGCAAGATATCTTCGCTAACACACTGGGTATAAATTACTGCTCCTGCAAGTTAAACAGCATAGCCAATACTCCCTGGGAGAGGCCGTGTCGGTTCAGCAGGGTGACAGAATCATGCCGCTGGGACCTAAAGAGTTAACGATGTTAGCTGGGGGCTATGTTTCAGTCGCTGTACTTTGTGCTGTGCTCGAGTTAAATGCTGTTGAAACTAAGTTAAGGGCAGTGCTGAATATCAGTATATCCACTGAGCCAAGGAGATCCATTTATTTTTAATTGAATTAAATTGCTCACAAAATGAAAGTAGCATACTTTCATTAATATTTAATTACTTACAGTGTTAAACAATGATCACAAAGAAAACTTTGCTGGTGTCTTTTCCATCTCTGCATTTTTCTGTTACTTTGTTGCATGAGATGGTCCTGTTGGCCTTCCTGTGATTTGGATGTTAAAGGCTACTCAGGCTGAGTGCTACTGATGTTTTTGGTGTGTTGGGGAACAAACTTGAACTTTGGTGCTGAAGCTGCTGTGGAGCTACAACCGAGGAAGGGAGAGTGGGAGATCTGCAGCCAGACCAGAGAGGATGGCTCTTTCTTCACAAAAAACGGGGCTCACCTTAACACCAGCCTGAAAGTCATTCATAGAAACATCAGTATCTCAGCTGGAGCAGGCAAATGCTGCCATGGCTACTGCCACTACTCCTTATTATTTCAGTGAGCTCTCTGGTTGGTGGGGGTAAAAGAAAAGGATGTGGGATTTTTCTTTCAATTGAAAACCAAAATTTAAGCATGATTTTGAAATCTGTGAAATTAAAACCAGGCTCCACTTGTGCATTGCCAAGGAACTGAGTTGCTGAGGGAGTCAGTTATGCCTAAAACTGGCTTTGCAACTCTAATCTCATACCATGAATGTGGCCCATGATTTTCCTCAGTGAGGTGCACTAGATGTGTATATATATTCTTCCACCTACTTGTACTAAGCCCAGCAGAGTACTTATGCAAAAAGCTGAGGTATTGTGATCACAGCAGAAGTCACCATGGATGGTGTAGAACTGGCCAAATTAGGAAACTCCTCCATATGTTTCCTCTCTCACACAACAAGCAAATAGGAAAAAATACTATAGGGATTGAAGGTTCACAACATTTATTGTTGTGTATAATGTTCCCTTTAACATAATCCAGTTCAGACAGAAATGAAGCTAGTCCTACAGCCCAAGAGACTAGAGCTCCAGAGGTATGACCGGTCTAGTTGCCTGTAGTGGAGCTAGTCTGGTTTATCTCAGTTTGGCTTTTGGCAGTATTGGATGGATCGAACTAAAGCCATAACTTCTGAAATCGAGTATGTATTTTATATGCTACTTTCAGTCAAGACCAACCCCTCTATATTTCACAGCATATCCTTTTATCATTTGTAGAAAAGATAATGCTATTAAACCAGAGCAATTAACTATAGAAAGCAACTTCTAAGTGAAGATTATATGGTATTTTCTCCTCAAATGCTATCTGTAGCTTGAATGTTGCTAAAGAAATTGCTCGGCTCCTCATTGCCATGCTGACTATGTCTGCTTGATTCAGAAAGCACTTATTACAGTAGGAAATGCCAGACCTGTCGTTTCAATACCGCACTCGGACTGTGAATGTGGGCAGCACATGTTTTTTGCTAAGGCTTAGGTCTATCTTCATTCAGACCCCCTTTCCAGGTAGCTCCAGGTGCTCAGATCTTTCTAAGGTGTAAGCTTTCCCTGTCTTGGAGGAAGGAAATGGTAATTCCTTGGGGCTCCAATCGGAAAATGAAGAAATCATCAAGAGAAGGAAAAATGTCAGCAAGACACTTCAAGCAGCACATTTCCAGGCGATCATGCTACTTTTAGTGTGTTAAAGTCAGTTGGCCTTTGGACAAATGCCTCGTCATAACACCACCCGAGGTGTGTGATAATCGCCAAGAAATGCTCTACCTGTCATGTCTTATTGCTTAAATATTTATGCTTATGACATTTGATTCCTACACTCTATATGTCATCAGAATGTTTCACTCACAGTAGATATGTCATCACCCACCAGGAACAGCTGACACTAAGGATTAGAACACTTTCAAATTAAAAATCCCTAAACAAAGAAATGACATGCTAGTAATTGTCTAGGGTAGTATAAATCAAATATATGATGATATGAACTAATAGATTTATTACATTAAGCTGACCCAACCATTTAATTTGATGATTCCTGCGACTCGCTTAACTCTGTGAGGAAAGCAGAGAAAGAGTAGGACTTGTATTAATGGTACTTCTTATGCTGGTGAAGGTCATGGTGTATTTCCTCTCAGTACCACCCTGTGGAGTCAATAACGAAGAGTACGTGTTCTGTGGCAGAAATTCCGAGAGAGAACCAAGTGTGCAAAATGAAATCCTCCTGCCAGTTCTTCAAGTTCCTGTCTTGAAGGATCGTTTAAAAATGTTCCCCATGCTGCCAGTACAATGTTGGGTGACCCTCAATAGGAGATCAGCTTCTAATAGACAACAGATTTCCAGCTACTTCATACAGGGCAAAACCAAAGTTCTTGGGTAGAGGAGCTGGTGCTCCTGCCCCTAGCCCACCTTTTCCTGCTGTGGCCAGGCGGAGGAGATGCCCACCCTCCCGGCCTCCAGCTGTACCCTGGGCAGCAATCCTGCCTCCAGGTGATGTCTAGAAACCCTCAGCTGGGCAGAGGTGCAGCAGAGGTGCTCAGCTTTCGGCACCACTCTAGCAGCTGCTCTTGGTCTCTGCTGAGGCAACCATGGTGGGATGGGCACAGCCATTCCACAATTTAGGTATGGATCCATGGGCTGCCAGCTGGATCACCCTAGTGCCAGATGTTTTTAATTGGATTAAAAAGATGGAATGCTGATATTTTCTAATAAGCCACTGTATATGAATGCTGTTGCCCTTCACTGAATAGAGTCAAAGCTGGTCAGTTATGTGTTTGAAGGCAGGGCTACTGCCAGCATCAGGAGACTCTCTTTAGACCAAGTGTCCATGAAAAGTAAGGTCTCACCTCTCTTGTTAGTGTCATCAGGGTGTGCACTGTCATCACAACTAATTCCCTGGTTGTACCCAGACGTATTTTTTTAGGGTCTTTTTCTCTCTAGCATCCATCAGTATTGAATCTAAATAATGACATGGACACAGCAGGACAAAGGTGTAAGCTCATGCTACATGTGACAACACACAAGTTGAAACACATACATGAATGAGATGGAGTGAAGATGCATAACTTCCATCTTAACTATACTCCCTTCCCATTTCTAGTCCAGTTAAAAATTATTAATCAAAGCATTAATTGCTAGTAAAAGATAAAAAACAAATAAGCCTAATATTTTGCTGCTTGAAGAATGTATCAGTTAATGGCTATAGACCCATTTCTAGCATTCTTCAAGCAAAATTCCCCTCTCAGATCTGCGTGGTGGAACTTGGCCTGAGACAATGTGCTCTGACTATGTATGTATAATGCCCTTTGATACTAACAGGGGAATCCAGAATATTGGATTTGCTCTTTTGCCCTAAGTGAAGGATTCTTCCTTTTGTGTCAGAGTAGCATGTATCAGCACTTTCACTCATGGATTCTGTACATCTCCCTCAAACCAGCCCAAATAAAGCAAGCACCATGTGATCTGTCCTGGCACTGGCTCAGCAGGGTGGCATTGAACAGCTATATATATCTGGCACAATGTGGCTTACACACTGCGTGTGGATTTGAACGTACTAGATGGCTCACCCAGAGTGGCCCTGCACACCCACAAAAGATGGTCAGTTGTCCACAGCCACCAGCGATAGCGGGAGCAATTGCCTTCCTATCTGCCGCTGCGCATGTGTCACTCCTGCTTATAAAGTTATCAAATGTTATGCCCTTCTCTTTAATAAAGGGGTTATCTGAGGGGAGGGAGGGGACGTTGTTTTGGCTGGAATTTCACAAGGCACAGGTGGTACAACCAGCTGCAAGATCTTTAGTTCTTGTTGGCTGTACACCAGCTCTTGGTCTTTTCATAGTTCTTTCACTGGTAGTGAAGGAGGAGGAGTGGCAGGAAGGGACAGTGGGCCCTTGATGATGTTGTTCAGCATCAGCAGCTGTCTCAGGTTGGCATTAGGCTCTGGAACAGTTCCTCAGGAGGTGTTTATGCTGAACCGTTCCCTGGTGACACTGGACGCAATAGCAGAAATGGTAATGCAGCGAAATGTTTATTGAAAAGAATCCATGCAAAAGTCTGCCCCATCTCTGAATTTCCCTGTGCAAACCCATCTTTTACTTTGTAAGCTGCCTGGGGTTGTACAACAAACAAACAAAAGACATCTCTCCATAGAAAAGGATAGATTCTTCCACCATTGCTTCCCCTGAGTGCTACAGCATAAACTGTTGAAATGGACACAGCACCCAAGCATATGCCTCTAATTAACCAATTATTTCTGAGGCTGCTGTGAGTGGAAATGACTTGAGATAAGGAGCCAGACCTCAGGCTTACACAAGATGGCACGTTCCTAAGAAAAGAGGCAAAACCCAAATAATGTCAGGATGTGGAATTCGAAAGAAAGAAAACTTTCACAAGCACGGAAAACAGTTTGGGGAGAAAAAGAGTTTGAGAGAGAACTAGGAGGAAGCTGGCAGTTGCTTCTGCACAAAGCTGGGAGTTTCCTGAATGGTACAAGAATTTTATGGGCAGATAAGACTAAAAACTTGAATGTAAACAACACTGGGACTAATTTTTTCAGACTGCAATATGCTACCCTACTTCATCTCTCAAATGCCTGTGGAGATCACAGGATCTTGACTTTAATGGCAGAATATCCTGAGAAGTTGTTTGTATTGGAAGCCCTGTTTGATTTCTCACTCTGATAGTGTGTACATGTGTATGCTCTCAGAGAGCTCCTTGGAAAAGTTCCTTTGAACTTCCGTAACACTTTTTGACCATAGAAGTGTGAATTGTAGGGGACCTCTGGAGGTCATCTAGTTCAGCCTCCTGCTCAGTGCACAGCTATTACTAACTGGCCGGATAATGTCACCTCTATTTTTTTTCTCAGTGAGTCTTGAAATCCTCCACAGAGAGAGATATCAGCTCTTGGGTAACCCGTTCCTGTGCTACTCCTCTAGTGAGTAAATTTTCCCTAATGTCTGTTCTGAATCTCCTGAGCCACAGCTCACAGTTATTGCTCCTTGTTTTACTGCCTGCCACTACCAAGAAGAGCAGCCCCATTGTCTTTGTGACTGCCCTTCAAATATTTACAGACCTCCCTTCCCAGCCTCCTCTTCACCTTCTTAAATAAGCCCAGTTGCTTCAATCTTTCCTCAACATGCACGTGCTTTAGCCCTAGTGATCTTGGTAGCCTTCACTGGGACCTCTCCGGTTTCTCAATATCCTCTTTGACTTGCGGGGTTTCAAAACCTTAGGTAGTATCCCAGATGGAGCTGAATAGAGGGGAATGAAAACTTCCCTTGATCTGCTGGTTGTGCTCCTCTTAACATAGCCCGGTACAGGCTTTGCCTTATGCTGCCTTGGAAACGGCTGGCTCCTAACTGGATGATGCTTTGACTGGTGATACGTGGCCTTCCTGTCATGGCCACGCTGGAGGAGACCACCAGCTGCGAGACACAGGACTAACAAAGAACAGATTTGGGGAAGCAGTTTAGAATATCTTAATCCGATTTTCAGAAGTGAGGGAGGTGCTTGGGTAAATTGTACTGCAAGCAAGCAAAATGCGAGTGTCTGCTAACAAAGTAAAATGTGCCCAAGTCACCTAGACACTTCAGAAAATGTTGACCCAGGTTCACCTCAGTCAGCTTTCTTTTTTCGCCTCTTGTGTGCCTGGTGTATTGTAGAAAGCAGTATGAGAGCGTTTATTCAAATCCAGCAAAAATCAAGCTCCTCTTTCTCCACTAAAACAGGTTTAGATGTGTACCCTGAAAACAGATACAAAAAGCCTTGCTTCTGCACACAAGAGAAGCCCATCTCTGAGAACATTTAATATACAGAACGTGTGAATAAAAAGAGGGGATGTAACATTTGTGAGATCCAGAAGCTTGTGACAGCCACTCGGAGAACGAAACACATGTATTATGACAAAATCACAAACTGCTGGCTTGGCAGATTCCCTGGGAACAGGCGGGGAAGGTGATAGCTGCTCGAAAGTCAGAGAAAGGATCAATATTGAATAAATCAAAACAAATATGTGATAGGTTCTGAGAATGATATAAAAATTAAATACCAGGGAATTTGAGGCACGAGAATATCCAATTACTGGGCTAGTGCTACAGTCACTGTCATACTGAGAAAGGGGGAGGGCAGAATGAAATTACTGAAGGGGTAATAGCTGGTAGTAGTCTTAACGTTTACACAGCCAGCCTGTCTCAATATACTCAGCGCAGGAAGACA
The DNA here is from genome assembly GCA_009819775.1 of Phoenicopterus ruber ruber. Lineage (NCBI taxonomy): Eukaryota > Metazoa > Chordata > Aves > Phoenicopteriformes > Phoenicopteridae > Phoenicopterus > Phoenicopterus ruber. The sequence goes on from CM020217.1 coordinate 24,729,168, forward strand.
CTTACTACTGCTTGTATTTTATGGATGGAGACGTTGAGGCACAGACCAGAGAGTCTTATTCCTCCTGGTCCTCCACTAGAGCTCACTGCCTGTCCCCCTTTCCCTCTGCTATCTGTGTCTCTCCCAGCATTTCACTCCTGCTTGATTCAAGCCTGGATTTGAGTTTGTTGTTGGTGTTGCAGTGCCCAGCAAAGGAAATGACCACTTAGTCATAGAGGGACGGGCTGCTTTGTGGAGAGAATATTCAAACCTAATGCAATGCAAGAGGAGTAAGGGCTCTGATACTGGTGGAAGATTGGGATTTTCCTGCTTAGCAGCACTTTCCATTTAGAAAACACCTCTTTACTGTGCATTTTTCTCCCAAATCTGCCTGCTTGCATTAATTTTGTGCATTCTCAGGTGTTTTCCATGTATTTTAAATTTTGTTTCCCTTTCACTTTAAATTAAAGCACCGAGATGGAAGGAGTCATTACCACAAGCTTAGGGGTATATGGCCTTTGTGCTGGCTATCCACATGGAGGGAATATCACCCTAGGAAGTTTTCCACTGGAGACAGGCTAAGCTTCCAGGGATGAATTTCCTGGAGCAAACAGCCTCTTCTTTCCTTGTTCTGAAGTGGGTTCAGGACACTAAAGGCAATACCTGTGGCAGTATTTGTTAGCATTTCTTGTTTGTCTCATAACTGTGTTTAGTGAGCTAGCTACCATATAGCCATAGATAAAGAAAGCATTGCTGTTCCAGAGAGTCTCAAATTGCAACCCCATACCTACATCATCTCCCGTCACCTTTCAATGCTGTGACTTATTTACATGAGAAATGTGTCATCATAAAGCTGAGATTTTAGAAAATATTATCTGTAATAAAGAAGCAAATCCCCTATCTTTCCAAACTTTCTTCACTGACATTTTTCTTCTTCTTCATTTTTTGTCTCAGAAACAAGACGTGCTGAGTGGTACATGTTGATTTATGTTCCTTTAATACAAGAAATATCAGCCGACCTAGCAGAATGTATGGATTTTCTTTTATCCTTAACTGAGCACATAATATGTTAGCAAAATGAACATATACCATCCCCAACCTACTGAATTTCTCTCACATTTTTCAAGTAACTTTACGTCACTCTTTCTGTAGTTTATTGAAATAACATCTTGCCTTAGTTTATTTGTAAGGCTATCTGTGCTATCATATTACTGCAAATTCTACAGATAAAGATGAGGAGAAAGTGAAGGAATTGAAGGAATGGATGCAAGAGTAATGTTTATGAAGCACACTGAGATAGCTTTCGATGGAAGATGCTGTAAAACTGCAAAGCTCTATTATTATTGTTATTATTACTTTATTATAGGTGGTTACCACACAGATCTATGACTGGATGAATTAAACTCAAATAAAAGCAAGGACTGATTTCAGCTATTCCTTACTTAATCGTATAAACAGTCAATTGATATCTTAATATATATTGCTGATGCTCCTGGCCAGGAAGTCATAGGAGGAGATAAGGTATTATTGGTTGTATCTGCTGTGTGTCTTACACAGAGGGCAAATCCAGTTTCTCTTTTGTGTGCAAAAATCTTTACATTTAGCTGGAGTCCTCTGATTTTGAAGCTTGAATTTTGTGTTGGAATGCATCAATATACAGAAAATTGGAGCTCGGATATAGAAAAAAAGTGGCATTCTAGCCTGACTCTAAGTAGGCAGGGAATTGCCCTTTGTTTTCAAGTGGAATCTACTTAAGTGTTTTTCCAGGTGGGGAAAACAGTGTGTGACTAATATGGACCTTGTTTTCTATGCTAAAGTGGTGTACGGCGTAGCTCTGATTGCTGCAGATTTTGGAGGCAGGTACATGAGCAATGGCTTATAAAATTAACCTGCTGCTACTATAAGCAGACTGAAAACTCACTTGATATCAATTGATATAACACTACTAATGTCATAGTCTCTTCTGCTGACCTTAGTCTCGCAGTCCAGAGCACCAAAAATATCACAAGCCATACCCCAACACCTCCAACAGTAGCGAGATAAACCCCACAACTGACAGCACTGCAAGTCACATCAGCTCAGGGTCTGATTTAAAAGTACTACAAGACCTGTGGATATCTGCTAAGCGATATGAACATTTTCTCTAATTTGTCTTTCTTCAGGCAGCTGCAGTGTGATATCACCACTTTTTATTCTCTCTAGAGCTGGTAACAACTGTTCACCCAGGGACTCCCCATTTCTTTACTTGCAGAAAAACCTCTAGATTTGTAAACATCTAGAAGTGCACTGCTCCTCGATGCAATCCTTTGACCTTAGGCCTATTTCTCCACTTACTCTTACAATATACTGTTGCACTACACTGGTGTAAATCTGCTTGTAGTCTGGATTTACACGCCTGTACCTTGCAGGGGTGGAGGGCTACATCCTCAGGGGAAAGCAGTCGAGAGCATCTCAGTACAGCCTTCTGCAGTTAACAAAACCAAGAGGTTGTTAAATAGTAAAAGACTCAATCAATAAGGGGAGAGCAATGCTTCAGCATTGTGTTTTTAAGTTTGAAAAAGAATTTTAGTTGATTAAAAGTAAAGAAAATAAAACAGAAAAAGTCTTGTCGATTTAGCGAGTGTTCCTCGCCCAAGTGGCCCCAACTCTCTATCCACAGAGGAGAGCAGCTCTTCATACTCAGCCTGCTGAGCTCTCTGCCTCACCAAGAGGTTGTTAAATAGTAAAAGACTCAATCAATAAGGGGAGAGCAATGCTTCAGCATTGTGTTTTTAAGTTTGAAAAAGAATTTTAGTTGATTAAAAGTAAAGAAAATAAAACAGAAAAAGTCTTGTCGATTTAGCGAGTGTTCCTCGCCCAAGTGGCCCCAACTCTCTATCCACAGAGGAGAGCAGCTCTTCATACTCAGCCTGCTGAGCTCTCTGCCTCATGTCTTGGACATCCAGGCTGTGGTGCCTGCTGAACATCCCTCTCCTCCTCCTCCTCCTCTTCCTCCTCCTCCTCCTGCATCCCCCCAGGGCCTGAGCCCTGCTGAGGCCAGCAAGGACTGGCAGGAGGAGACACCCCTCCTTCTGCTCTCAAGCAGAGGATGTTTGGGACTGCAGCCCCAAAGTCCTGTGCTCTCCTGTGCCCGTTGTGGGATGGTGCAGGTTTTGGGGGTGTTGAAGGGGGAGGTTTGGCCCCTTCCTCATGGTTCAGCCAGCGGAGTTTATGGGGTCCTGCAGGAACCCAAAAGGTTGGTCCCAAAGGCTGGGGGGAGGAGGCCAGGATTTGCTTCTGTGCTTTGCAGGAGTCGCTCTAGATGTGTCAACCAATTTTGTGTTTTCTTGCAGAATTCGGCTGCTGAATGGACCTCTAGTCACGTGTAAAGGCCTTTACGATGCAGAACCAAAGCTTGAGGTGGAGGTCAGTAGATGTACCCTTGAATACCACATGCCAGACCATGAGTTAGTTGTACCAGATCAGAACACTGCCCTTTTCTTTCCCTGAGCCCTCTATGCATTGTTTGTATATTGGGGTGTATACAAATACCAATACCCTAAGTTCCTTTCACATCCTTTTCAAAACAAACTCATTTGAATCAGACCATTGCAAAAACAAAATCCCAACGAGGAGCAACAGAAAGGAAAAAACCCATCCCCTCCACCTCCAAACCATTATCTTTTGCCATGAACTAAAAACCAGCAGCTTCACTTGATTTCATTTTTGGTAATAACAACAGAAATTTGCATCTGGGCTGACAATGTGTATAGTGAGTGTTAGCCCAGTGTGATTTGAAATTGGCAAGTTATAGCAACCCTCTGGAAAACCAGGATTTACAAGGGAAATGCTGACAAACACTTAACTACAGTGGCACTTGCTCTATACTATATAACACATAAAACAGTGAAACGGAACATAAGTCTCTCCTAATTATTGAAAATATTTTGGGGCTGCCTTGTGCTAAACCACTCATTTTCATCTTGCGGTTCAGATAATTTTTTGCGCTGTCAAAGCAAATTTTGTTCTAAGCCACCTATCTTTAAAAAAATGCTGCTAATCACAGTTGAAAAAGCAGCATACTGCATGTGATTTTTGGAAGGCTACGTATAATAAGAAGAATTTCAAGGCTGTGTGGACTTGCATGACACCATATTATTGCATGAGCAAGAAACCAATGCTGAATGGTAATAACCATTTGTCAGAGGCAGCAAGGAGGATTATATTATAACCCTTTGTGTGTCTGTGTGTGTGTGTTTGTGTGTATCCTATATAAAGCAATCAGACACCTTCCAATTTCCAAACGCCTGATAATGTTAAAGTTTATTTTATCACAGCCAAGGTTATATTTTCTTTCAACTTCATAGTGACCCTAGGAGGAAGAGGAATAATGGATCGGGAACCTATTATAGCTATTCTGTGTTAAACAGCCAAGTAAAGGGCAAATATAGTTCTGTAGTGGAATCAATCACTGAACCCATCAGTGAGAATGACCCTCCTGGCCCCCACCTTCTTCCCTGTGCCTAAGAATTTGCCATATTCAATCTTTAGGCTCTGAACCCAAATGCCCTTTGAAAGTGAATTTATGATCACTTCATCACACTGTCTATTAGCTCACTTTCTAACAAATAGGATTGAGAAATATATGGCAGGATCTGCAACGGCACATTTCCAACTAATGGTTAAAATGTCAGGGCGATAATGTACAAGTGCGCCTGCCCTCAAACACAAAATCAAACGCAGCTTTACAAGGGCTGTCGCCATTCCACTTTAGTTAAAGACTTGCAAGCTTCCTTCTTCCCCTTTGCGGGGCTGCAGTTTGGAAGCTGCTGCATCTCATCAGGGCTCGGTTTGCCAGTGCTGTACTGTACTTCATTAGGCAGCTCTATTTAATGGTTTCAACAAAAGCCATCATTTTAGCCCAACTGCCTTGACTAAATTAAAATTTCCAATCTCTGTTTTAGTGTTCTGCAACTGATGTATACATAAGCAAAACTGGTCAACATCTGCCAGGGGGTTGGCCAAAAGTTCTGTAAAGATGTACTTCACATTTCTGAAGCATGTGCAAAGTAACAACGTACTTATCCTCCTGAGGGCTCTCATGATTTTACTTCACCATTTGTTCAGACACACTTTAGCAGCATATAAGCCATACAGTTGATTCTCCCCTTGGTTGCAGTTTTATCTGTAGTGTCATTTTGAGTAATTGGGGTATGGTAGCTGATCAACTTTCAGGTTTCTCATTGGCAGAAAGGGACTGTATTGGCACCAAGAAAGAATATGATGGGTCCTCTCGGTGCCTGAGCAAGTGTCCCTCTTTTGCACTTGGCTACCCAAGGCCATTAGAAAATAAGCTTAATAAAGCAACTCAGTGTATACATCTTAACTATTCCCAGCCAAGGGGATGCAGCTATAGAAGAAATATTTTAAACCAATATGAAAGATGGTAAATGTACATATTTAGTCAGTGATCTGTGAAAGTTTTTGAATTAGTTTTTAAAGCTTTGTTAAGACCAGAACGCACAGATGTTGAAAACAAGTTCAGATGTAGCGACAGATGGTATTTGATTATGAAGCAGACTGTTCATATAATACAAAGATGCTGCTTCTGCCATACACAAGTAACTGCAGAGAGTGCAGTAGAAATTTTGGAAGGCAGAGCAGTTCAAGAGGTTCTTTGTGCGGCAATAACTTTCACGTTTTTCCAGCAGTGCTAGAATTGGGATAATTTTCTTTCTTTTGCAGTCAACACCCTCACTGCCCCCCCTCACCCCCACTCCCCCTCCATTTTCTCTCCTGTGGTATAGCTATCTTGCACTTTTTTGATCCTCTTTTCAGGTCGTTTGAAATCAGATTAAGGATAAATACACTTAATTTATATTTATGGAAGAACAAAGTTCCTTAAGGTTAATAATAACAATAATAATTATTATATATTGCTCATATTATCTATAAAAAAAAATGAAGAGTACCACATTTTGGACAAGTCCTGAATTTTGCAAGGGATGTAACACTATACGCAGAATCACAGGGCAGTTGTACAGGTCTTTTACTGGGGTCGACGTACGTGCCTATTTGCTGGGGCTGCTGCCACGTTTACCTTGTCAAAACCACATTCACCCTCCTTCCACTTCCCTCCTCCAAAGAGACACGAGAACGGTGCTGAAATTTGGAAATACTGGGAGGGAGATGTGCACAGGGTAGGGGTGCCTGCCACTGGGCACCGCCTTCACCCCGCTGCTGAGAAAGGTTCCAGCTGTGGTCAGGGGTCCAGGCCCTTGCTGCCACTGCCGTCCTCCAGCACCCCCTGGGCCCCGCTTGGCCCATGGGCTACGGGCCCCGGTGCCTTTGCCCAGAGTAAGGAGCAGCTCGTGTGGCCTCGGGCAGTGCCCGGCTGCCCACCCCTTCCTTCGCACAGGGTCATTCCTGGCAGAGACAGGTTTCCCCCATCGCTCCACTGCGGCACCCCCCAACCTGCTCTTTCCCCAGCGTGGTCCCCTCCAGCAGCTGGGATGGCTGCCCTGCGCCTCCCCGTGCCGCAGCCGGCCGCGGCCCCAGTGAAGGTCTGCCGAATACTCTGGAAATTTCTGGAAGGGCAGAAACGCCGTTTAAGCAGCAGGCCCTTCCTGACGGTGCACACCAGTACTGAGGAGGGAGCGACCTGGCTCGCAGGCCGGGGAAAATCCACGTCATGGACGGGCTTTTCCAATTTCTTTGTGGTTCCCCCCAGGTTCTGCAAAAGCAAATGGCCGGGTAAACAGTATTTTAAAATATCGGCTCCGATCACTCACAAGGATGCAAAAGGATGCCAGGAAACAAGGTTTCAGCTAGGAAATAAAACGGGAACGGCAGCAGCGTGTCGATTGCGCAATATAAACCCGCGGCTTTGCGAGGGCTGCGCAGGAAGCCCTTGCTCAGGCTGTTAACGAATAACGGCGAGCGTTAATGAGTAACGCAGAGGGCTGGCAGCGGCCCGACGCCCGGTGGGAGGCTGGAGGACAGGGCCCTGTTCCTGGCTTGGCAGCGGGCGGGCGGAGGGGTCCCGAGGAGGAGGCGCCGCCGCCGTCCCACATCTCTGTTTCGCTGTCTATAAAATGGGGACACGCAGCCGGCGGCGTGAAAAGCTTTGAGCTCAGCCTTTTGAAAGTGCTCAAGGTTTTTCCCTCTGGCACTCAATGCATGGTGGAGCTCCCCACCTGAGCTCTAGGTTTCACCAAAAGCTGGGAAGTCGTAACGCATATGTTCATGTAGAAAGCGGTGAATTTCATTTTATATTTTGCTGCTTCTAAACACACGCATTTTATTAGGAAAGATTTGAAATAAACCCCTTGACCCGAGCGTCCTTATACTTCCAGGCTGTTTGCAATCTAAGGCAAGCTCAGGGTGCACGTTTTTCAAATAAGCCTTTAAAGCAGTTTAAACCTCAGCCTCGTGGGCTGTTTGAGATCCACCCCTAACTGTTCTGCGGCTTTCTTAAATATGCCAATGACTATTGCCGTGCATGAAGGGCAGGTAAGTCTCCAGTCTGAATGGCTGATCTTCAGCCCAAGTCAGGCAGCCACGTAGTCCCTGGGATGGGTGTGATGCCAGAGCCTTGTGTCAATTACTGAGAAATTGTAAAAATAATATAAAAAAAAAAGTCTAAAGTGCCTCCACTTCAGAGAAATCTGGGCTCAGGGTTTTGACTGGAGCATCATCTCTTCCTTTAAAAGCTCTGACCAAATTATTGAGCTGATAAGCGATTCCCCTTGGTTTTACATGTGCTGGCATGAATTATCCTTGAGTGCTGCATATTAGGGTTGTTTTGTACTAAAAGGTGTTAAACACTTGTAATAAATATTTTTCCTTATTTCCCCTAGGACACAGTTCCATCTCTGGTTGGTGAAGCATAAAAAAGAGCTGTCATGCCCAGTTTTAATAGGCAATAGGATTTCAAGCCCCCAGAGTTGTTTCACAGTCTGGCAGTGGCCATAATGAAACTGGCCACTGTTGCCACAAGACTTTTTCCTCTCATGCGTTCTCCCCTGTTACCTCCCACAGCTGCTTGACTGGCAGGTCTCTTGCAAACTGCAAACATATTTACATTGGAGCCGGTAGTATTTCTTTAGCTATCTGTGCCATCTTTCTCTCTTTTTTTTTCTTTCCTTTGCCTAGCTAGAGACTCAACCTTAAGTCTAATTTTAAAGAATAAAATTAAACTGTGCATGCAATTAACTGCCTTTGAGTGCGAACAGCAGTTCATTTTCATGTGTTTTGTTGTGAAGCAAATAGCTTGTTTGTTTGTTTGTTTTTTCACACTGATTCCCAAATAAATGGGAAAGTACCACTATTCACTCGCCTAGGATTTATTCATGAAAACGCAATCACATCCTCCCAGACTCTGGGCAGAGTGAGGTGGGGGGGTCCTTTCTCTGCACGAGAGTCAGTGTCTCTGCTCTGCAGCTCTGGAAAGAGCCAGGCTAAACTAAGCCAACAAGAATGCATTTCAGTGTCTAAAAAAAATTTAACGTGTAAGTAAAATATACCTCTTTCACCTCTTTGAGGTACGTGTATGCTAGTGATACTAATAAGCTGTACACGAAAATGAGCATTGTAGCAAGTGGTGGATTTTCTGCACCCACCAATCGATCAGGCTTTAATAGGCAGCTTCTCCCAATGCCCCTGCCCCCTGAAAAGCTGGGAGAACAGGCAGGCCTTGCGACGCACCCGGAGGGTCAGAGACTTGGACCACGCAGGGAAACACCCTCCCCCCCCTTTTTATCTAGCAGTTCTGCCACCACCACGGGAGCCCTCCGTCCCCCTTCAACAATAAGCTTTAGCAAAGATTTAATTTATTTTCCATATTGTGTTCTTAAAATAAACACAGAGCCGTATTTTAAAACTGAATTAGTCTGTTTGGGGAAACACTGTAACCCATTGCAAAGAGTGACGGGCTTGTTTGCCGTTATTTCCTAAACGCAGTCAGTCGTATGCTGCAACTCACCCGTCAGTTCCCTTTCCCTCCTAACAAAGAGGGAAGACTGGATCAGAAGGGATCATCTCCATAGAAATTGTGTTGGCACAACCTAGACTGGGCATAAATAAGGGTACAGACCAAGAAAACGAGAGCAATTAACTCTTTCAGGCTCTCAAATTACAAAATGCAGTTGTTATATTCAGCTTCTCAGTAATGTGACGTGTAAAAGACCCTACTTCCTAGTGATGGTCTCAGTAACATAAAATTGCTCTATTTGCCTTGGTTAGGGACGATTCATGTCTTCCTTATGATTTTTAAGCTAGAACATAGTATCTTCCTTATTGTAAAAATTCCAGGTATTAGGGGAACTGAGGATTTCCAAGCACAGATGGCCAGATCTGCAGAATTTGGATCATTTCAGGGTGCTTGAAGCCTGGGAAAGTTGATTTGGCCCTCTGCAATGACAGGGACTACTTGCCAAGTTCCAGTCTAGCTCTGAACTCCTGCAGTATTCTGAGATGCCAATAGCTAGGATTTCTTATTTAGAGATCTGTGTGCTTTCCACTGCCGGGTAAAATGGCAAATCGTGTCTTGTATTTCATAAAACTAGTGTATTTGAGAGAAAAACTCATCAGGGGACAGAGCGAGCTAGCAATCGCCCATGCAGCTCATATCCTTTAGTCCATTAACTGGGCACCTGAGGATGATCTCCCTCTCCTTCCTCTAGTTAAGTCTTGATAGCTAACACAAAAATGAGCCCTCCTGTGTAATCTGTAGCTGCCTTTGTAAGCCTTTGCTAGGACGTGCTTAACCAGCTGCCTGGTTTTAGTCTCCTCACCCTCTCTTTGGCTTCCCTCTGACAAAAGGAAAGCATTTTCATGGTTTGCCGGCAGCTCCCTCCTGGGATGCCTGTGCTTGCCGTGAACCAAGATTGGCAGAGGACCTCCTCAAGGCTGGAGGCTTTCTGGAGCGGCTGAGCCAGGGACATTGACATGCTCCTCATTTCAGACACTGCAGTCTGCCCTGCTCACCATGCCATGGTCTTAGCAACCTCCTGAACACACAGACAATTAGTAAGTGCTGTGGGGCAGCCAGGTCCTTAAGAAGTGACCCGAATTTCAGGTATTTTGACCTGAAAATGCTTCTAGTACATTGGTTTGGTAATGTGGATAGACATGAACTAAGAGAGGCAATTTGTTTGCAGTAAAAACAGAGAAGATCTTACACCTAAATGACTATTAGTTACGTAGATGCAACTTCATGACCTTCCACAGACCTCCTTTACACCTGGTGTTGATGTGGCCCAGCAAATGCAACTCCAGTTGTATAAAAAGACAGGGAGTTTTAATTGCTGTTGCAGACATGAAGTATTTATTTGGTTGTTACAGTGTAGCTAAAGCTGGATTCAGGCTCCAGCTCAGCTCAACAACGTCTTGAGGCTGAATCAGGGAAGATTCTGAAAATAAATGACCTCAGAAGAAAACATATTTTTAACGTGCTCCTTCTTCAAAATCAGAAAATTCTTGTGTGATTTTGTGATCCAAATAAGCTACCATCTTACTGCCATCTGCACTAATTCTAAGCCAAAAAGAGACCATTCATATCTGAAACGCAGACAATAACGTAAATCAGAGGTTCACTCAACCTCAAAATTTTAAGATAGATACATATGAAACAGCAGAAATAGCAAAGGACTAGAGAAAAACAATGAACAAATGAGACTTGCATTTTGAGGAAATGTCTAAGAACAGATTAGTTATACATAATGCTAATGATTATACAGCTTGAAAAGGAAGTGATCCAAGAAAGAGAGATTGTAATAAAAAGAATAGAGAATGGTATCTGGACACTACCATTAACAAGGGCGAATTGGTAACAGGAACAAATGTGGACCACGTCAAAACAAGCATTATTCTACATTCACCTGACTTGTGGAACTCCCTGTTGCAGGACACCAGCATGGCAGGTATATCCAAGAAATGATTAAACATCATAAATAAAAGTACTTTCTAGCTCACATTGGCTGCATTTAATTTAAATGGCTGTCTATGCCTCAGACAGAACACGTCTCTTGCAGGGAGCTATTCCTTGTCTGATACACTATTGCAAAATAACATTCATTATCTTAACCAGTGCTGGAGGTAGGACACCGGATTAGATAAATCATTATATCCATTTTGCAAGAGGGCTGGCAGTTTCATTAATAAATAATTCCCACGAAGGGGAAAAGAAAACCTTCAGAGGACTACAGCGTTAGGCACAGCCTGGCCGCAGCAGGGAGGTCCAGCGGTTCACGTCTTGATATGGGGCAACATAAAATTTTGGAAATAAATATAAACAATGGCAATGAGCTTGTAATTTATATTTTATTTTGCACAAGCTTGCATATATACTGCACATACATTCAGTTTAGAGAAGATGGAAGGCACACAAGGCAATTGAACTACTGTATCCTTTAAGTGGTACAAAGCAAAAAGGTAAAAGTCTGGAGAGTATACAAAAGCTTTAAACACACAAAATAAAATCCACCCCCCCCCCCAAACATTTTTCCTGTGTTTATCTTAAATTTAGTAGCTGCCAAGCTAGAATTGTAACTTTTTTCAATCAATTGTCTACTGCACCTTTTTTTCCAAACGGACAGGGGAGTCTTATTGTTTTATCTTGTCATCAATTAATATTACAGTACATCCTTGGTAATACAAAATTGTACACCTTCATCAAATAAATTAGGATAAATTAAACCAATAAATTATGCAAAGTCTTCAGAACAATAGACAACAACAAAAAAATCCACAGTTGAAATTGCCTCTAGCTAAAAAATAAAATAAAAAAAAATCAAAAATTGACTTTATCAGTTCAGTTATTGTACTATCTTCAAATTAAAGGGTCTTTATTACAAAAAAAAGAGCTTAATAATGCTATTTACAACATATTGCTAAATAATATAAAGGCAGTGTTTTGTCACTTTTGTAACTATATACATATGAGTAATGGCTGGGACAATATCAGTTTAAACCTTAACCTTTGACTCTTCTGGGCAGCATTAAAACCAACCTAAAGAGGCTTTTTTTTTCCTTCTTTTTTAGTTTCCGACTCTTACACGTTATATGGTAATGAGATGGTTATTGTGTTTGTCTAATATCTCACTCGAGTGGTACAATTAATGCAGAAAGGATGGATTTTAGAGAAAAATGTAAGCTCGCTGTTTCTTCTAGATTTGTTTCTACATATCCTGGTAGATTTGTGCATTCGGAAGGTGGCTGCTTCGGGGGAGAGGTGACTGTGGCTCAGATGAAAAGACTACATAAAGTCATAGTGCCACCACCTTTCATACACTAAAAAGGATATTCCTAAGAAGATTCAAAGGTTAAATACCAGTTTTCATCCCAGCTCTAAATATGAGCATTTTTAGCTTCAGTTTATAGATGGTTTACAACCAACAGTTCTACAGAAAACAGAATTGCATTTCCTTCAACAGAACATTTAAGTGCAATACAGTAACTGCTTACTCATATAAACCAGTTACATTCCTTAAGGGGAGCTTTTTGAAAACAATGCGTATTGGAATTTTCAAACACATAGTTGGTACCAGAAGGAAACATTTGCACTATTAACACCAATGATTGCTATATAATACACATGGCAAATATAGTTTTTGCTTTCACTTCTCATGTACAGTGCTCATTTTGGGGGTTTTGTAAACCACTTTCCATTTTTAATATATATATATATCTTTCTGTATATATATATATGTATAATCTTTCAATGCTGCTGGTGAAAATCCTATCTTTAAAGCCACAAAATCTTCACCTTTATTTCTTAATTAATATTAACCTGTGGAAAAAAACATTTTTCTATTAACTGACTTCATATACATAGAAAAAAATTCTGCAATTTTACAGAAACTGTATTACCCATTCCCTTGACATCTGATGAAAGAGACTTAACTTTTAAAAGTAGAGAGCTGGATTTTCAAGAATGCTTTCAACTATCTATACAGTTACTGTAGTGTTTCTTACAAATTCAACAGATGTTTTCAGAATGTAGTTATTAAAATCTTATGTCTTTATGCAAGAACAGCTGTAAGGTTGAATATTTACATTGCTTTATAAAAGTTCCCCTCGATTTTCAATGTTCACCCACATACCTGGTACAGTAACAAAGATTCTGCAAACTTAAAACACTTTAATTAAATAATACTCAGAGGCACAAAGCAAACCTCAGGAATACATGGGTGAACACTTTCTTAAATAATTACTACATTCTAACATCTTCCACGTGTTTACCATTAAATGTGAAACGTTCCCATTAAACAACCAGAGATACAGTAAGAATTAAATGTTTTGTAGTTTCAAATAGAACATTCTTTTCACAAAACATAACAAATGTCTAAAATAGGTTCTTAATCTAGATAGGAAAAAGGTAAGCTTTTCACTTCATACGCATATTTTGTGTGTGTGTGTTTCTGTGTATATATACATACATACACCCACACATTTTGGCTCTGTGTGGGTGACTACATATGTATATGTATATGCACATATGTCACGTATGAAATATTGCTTCTATACTACTTTTCATCAGGCTAAGAAAACACAAGATTTGCACCACAGTTACAAAAAATTGGCTTCTACAAGAATTTTCAAAACTTGAATGCTGCTCAAACAATTGAGAAAAAATAATTTGTGTTATCAAACTGTTCTAAAAATTCTCTTCTTCAAAAACGTATTCTCCTGCTTTGTTTTTTTTTTTTTTTAATTTTTAAAAAGACACAAAATATGCATAGCTATCAACATTATGTCAAACAGCCGGAAAAAAAAAAAATCAGTGTTTATTGCAGCTGTAGTAATTGAAAAATAAAGTCTAAAAGATGAAAATTGTAAGCCACAGAAGGCACAAGAACAATTGTACTTGTGGGGGAAAAACTGGTATTTTGAAGGATTTTTTTTATCCTTCCGCTGGTGCATTTAAGGTCTAGGCACAGACTATAACCTCAAGTTTATATGCAGAAATAAATCTGAATTAGCAGTAAATGAATGGCAACATGGGGTTTCTACATGGATTTTGAAATTCTTTCCCTATGTAAACTTTTCATTACAATAAAAGTAGCCTCCTGCCTTTTAGCCATTTTTAGTGAAATAATACTGAGATCATTTGAAAGAAACTGCTTTCTACTTACAATTTAGTAGGAGCTATGCCATGTATTTATAATTTTAGGTGTATTGGGAGGCACAAAGGCAATATGGCTATAAAATGCAGAAAAATTACATAACTGAAATGATCAAATTATCATTTATTCCTTTTTCAGACAGTTTTTTATTTTGCTTTTAAGATTAAATTTCTACTCTTAATTCCTATGCCTCATTTACTATTGAGATTAAGCTACTTATAAATAAATAAATAAATGCAACATCAAGTGTTGAGTACACAATTTCACTTATTTAGATTATGTGAATCACATTGCAGCCAAATAATAATAATAATATTAATAATAATAATAATAAACAACGTAATAAAAGCAACGGTAAAATCACAGATTGAGATGGTAGCTAGTAGTATGTCCACATAGTATGAGTAAAGTATGGCTTTGCTTTCTTATGTCCAAGGTGACAATGCAGTGTTGTATTTTGTATCTGATGGTATGCCAATGATGAACTTACTGTATTAAAACTTGAGCATTTTATGCCACTTCTTCCCATAAATCAAAAAAGTGCATGAACACAATTTTCATCCTTTCTTACTCAGAATTCATTGGACTTGTATCTTTATGAAGTGTAATGTTTACCAAATCATGCACCAAAAAAAAAAAAAAAAAAAAAAAAAAAAAAAAAAAAAAAAAGAGAGAGAAAACAAAAGAAAATGAAAGAAAATGGAAGAAAGAAAAAGAAAAGAAAGAAAAAGACACATCCTGTCTACTGTAAGGATACGTACAGTATTAGGTACTCTCAGGGAGTCTAAGATCAAGAAGATTTGTTTTGCTTTTAATGCATAGTGAAAATGTTGGCACTTCATCCCATGCTATTGTCTGCATTGCCTATACTCCACAGATACTGCCAGTGCTTGAAAAGAATGACAGGGAATCGTAGGATTGTGCTGTTTAATTTGAAGTCAGCAGGTTTTTAAGGCTTTCTGCTAACAATAATTGCTTTCATACATTTCTGTCTATCAGCAGTATTTGTAAATGAAGTGAAATTGCAATGATCAGGTCAGCTGTTCAGTCACATGGGTAAACTTTCACTCTCCAAAGTCAAAATGTAATTTTAAAATAAAGAAATAAGACACCAATATCCTCGATGGTCTAAATATAATTCTCAGCTAATTAGGAACTTCCTCTAGATTCAGATTGAATTATGTAGGGGAAAATACTATTGACGATAACAATAAATTCTTACTGCATCCGTACAAAAGACGACAGAGAAAATGACAAATACAGAGTGCCATAGCATATTCAACCTTCCCCCAAACTTCTGGAGACGATACCTTTCTGAAAACATGAGAAAAGGAGAGCCACTGAAGAAAGCACGAGAACTAGCAGCTAGCTTTCTTTCTGTCTGCTGACATATCGTGGTACAGCATTCAGGCGAACCCAGATCCATCACGGACTTTACACTGTAGCTCAGATTTTGGTCAAGACTAGCTCCAGCTTCAGAAGACAAGTGCAGCGCATTGCTCAAATGGATCTTTTTTTTTAAAGCTGCACTTACTGTAATTTTAAAAATCCAGTTTGGCTATCTGAACCCTGCATAGCCAGGAGGACACTGCGATTTTTGTATACGCTTGATCAGATTTTTATGAAAATGTAATTTTTATTCTTCTGATTAGGAAAAGAGTAATTATATTTTACAGCTACAAACAAGTCTTTTTTTTTTTCCTCAGCACTGTGAGATGAAGACTCTTACTTCTACTATATCTAAGATCATTCAAAAAGTGCTTTTCAGGACAGATGTCAAATACAGACAGAAAACTTTGTATACTGGAAAGGGGCTTTTGGGGGGCAGAATGGACTAAGAAAAGAATAAATTTAGGGACTAATGCCACTTAAAGTAAGACCGAGACATGGCAATATAGGACGCTGAAGGTTTCATTTTTACTCTATGGAGAGTGAAATGCTTCCGCTTTAATAAGCTGACCATATTCCAAAATTAGTGTGGCTGATACAATATTGTGCATGAATTACTGGCCTCACCCTACAAGAACGATATTTGATTTGTGCAAACATCCCTTGCTGCAATTTAGAGAAACAACAACCTGGCATGTTGATTATTGGTACAGGGCATTTATCATTTCTGTAAGGAAAGCATGAAGAATAGCGTTTGCTTTTCTGGGTATCACTTCTTAGAGTGAGTACCTGAAATAGATGTTGTAGTTTTCTGAAGTATGAGACAAAATCTAGTTATTGGTTAAAAAGTATATAAAATAAAAAAAAAAGCTCGAAGCTTATGAAGTGACTCCACAGAGTTCAGACCTTTAGCAGTATAAACATAATATAAACTTCATTGTCTGTAGTATTGTGCCATGACATTAGTCTCACTAAGACAAAATGCCACTTTGCAGCAAGCAATAAATCTGACAAAGCATTTTTAAACATAATGCCCTAACTTGCTAAGACAGGCTTTTACACGCTTCCAAACTCTTCTCCCTGAAAATTAACCCCGTTGATTCTCCAAATGTTAAGGGTCTCGGGCAAAAGTAAACCGAAGGCTGAAGTAAAATAACCATCCCCTTGGAACTGAACGAAAACTTAAATCCAGGAGGGATCACAGTCTAATTTCATATACATATATATGTATGCGATACACATATATATGAAATTAAAATAGAGACACACATGACTTGGGCATCAGAAGGGGACTGCTACTTTCATACATTCATAAATAGCTGCTGTACTCTCTACTCATGAAGAAGCTCTTGTAGGCAGTTTGGGGATTTGAAAATCTCAGGGACCTCACTGTCCAGCTTACAGATGACCTTGTATATGGCCTTCTTCCAGGAAGGATCAACATCTTTGCCTGCGATAATGGCATTGAAAAACTCCCGTAACGTGATCTGAGCCACTTCCAGGAATCTCTCTGGAACCTGCTGATACAAGGAGACAATGGCATTAATACAGTTTTCAATTTCAAGTCTCTGGTTCTTCAAAGGAAACTGAGCTAAGTTCTTTCTTTCAGAAAGGGGCTTACATAGCACCTGCATTTTCTAAATGTGGCAGCCTTCTATTCTCTTATGCAAAGCTGTTATATATAGTACTATAGCAATAACTTTTATAACATGTGTTAGAGATCTTTGTAAAGTCTACTGACAGAATGTAGGTAACAAAATGTTACTGTCTGAGTTTGGAGAGTAGGGGATTTATAGGATATAATTAGCAGGAGGGGAAACAAACACAATTGTCTTTAAGGAGAGAAATCTCTGCTTGATATTTTACCCGTGCATTTATGGCTATGTTCTCCTCTCCATGTGGGAACTAATATGAAAGTTATGCACGCATAGAAAGCCCTCTGTACCTCTGCACTTTGGTCACAACCAGTGCTGAAAGCTATCAAAGAAAATAGGGTATCTCTGAATGTTGTTCGTAGTTTAAAAACAAGCAAGCAAGCAAGCCTTCAGCTAACGGCTTGCTTCTGTGGCTGCTCTGCATGAGACCCCCGGAAGATGGCTTTCTCAGGAGACATTATGGTCTTCCCTTCTTTTTCAGAAGCCTACAAATAAAACCCCAACCTCTACAATGGGTGCCTACTGAGCTGGGATGCGTCAAACTCATCCAGGTTTTCTAAATGTCACTGTCACTTCACAGGTGAGCCAAACGGCTGGCTAGCAGGGGCATGCCACTCTCAGAAGCCCCTGAACAACTGGTGAATGTTAAAAACCACAGTTACCTCCAAACTTTGGTAATTCATCTTAAATAGTTGTCTCAGGCACCAGCACCACCTTCTTACCCTCTGCCTTAAATGATTCAAAAGCAATCACTATAATGAACCACGGGTCAGTTGCAAGGTTGAGGTCATCTCCATAAAGGTATTATTTTCCATTTTTATTACGGAAATATGGCTTCACAGCTCTAGAACTGCTAATACACGGCCGGCCAGTAGCCAGCATGCTTATAATAGCAAGTATTCCCTCACTGCTATTCTTTGCCCACTCCGGCAAGAGGAGTCCTCTGACCTGCAGTGGGGGCCACTTCGACCATTCCTGTGGCCAACAGACACCCGGGCAGATCTCACTCGTTTACTGAATGCATGTCACATATTGCCAGACCAGGGCCAGCACCTCATCCTCTACTTCAGGCTTTTCTGCTTCTCCCTTTAGAAGGCACTTTCAGAAAGCTTGTCTGGAAATGTGTGTGTTTAACCTGCTACGATAGAACTCTGGAGCCTCACTTTTACCCATCACTGTTGGGGAAACACTAGTAGTTTGCTAGCCATGTTTTGCCATCAGATAAGCATGAGATCAGATCCCCCTGACACCAGCTGACAAACTCTGCTTCCAGAAGCCCCACAGCCTGCAGAAGTTCTCTGTCTACCTCCGAGAGTGAAATCCAGCCCCCACACGTTTTTCTCTCCTCCCAAAGACAGGCTGCCTTCGGTGGAAATTTTTCATTCAACAGGCCGCACAGAAAGAAATGCTTTTACAGATGTTCAATTCCAGCAATAATTATGAGGGAAGAAAATAACTATTATGTTTCACTTGTTTCAGCTCAAAGAAATAACTTGAAACTTCACATGACCACTCTGCTGTTTGGGCACTTGGTAATACATCTACAAAAGATACCATGCTTGTCTCTCTCATTCTTGCATTGCTATAAAAAATGATACACTTTTCAGTTCAGGCAGTTGAAACAACAGCTCATGTGCTGTTCATCACCCTTCATATTGCTGGGCACCAACCAAGGGGAAGGAGTCATTGACTACACAATACTAGAAAGCAAGAAATGTAGCAGATAACCACCTTTTTGGTGTACACACTGATACTAGTTCACGAGGGCCAAACCAGTTGTTTTTTGCCTTTGTGCGTGGGAGAAAGAGTTCACACCTTTCAATTTTGATGTCCACTCCAGAGGACCGGTATTAGATGCCTTTCTTCCCTTCCAAGTCGCTGGAGACGGGAGGGAGGCAATTACAAGCACCTACATGAGAAGTATAAAGTCCAGATGCAAAAAGTCCTACCTCTTCCTACATGGTTACACCCATGACAACCTTAAGCATGAAAGAGACAAGCTGGGTTTTAAGTTGAGCCTTTGCCATTCAATTTCTACCTGTGCATATGAAAGTTTTCCAGGTAGGGGATACTGCTTTTCCATGGAGTAGGAAGTGTGAAACCCCTGAAACCACTATCTTCCAGGCCTCCCACCCCCGTAAAGACACATAGGCTTTTCTTTCAGGCTAGGAGTTATCTTTTAAGGTCTGACTTCATTGTACCTGAGTCACAACTGCAGGGCTGGGCCCCTATGAACCCGGGACAACATAACAGTGAACGAAGCCCTGCGGGGGCTTTGAAGAAACCTCCTTGTACTCCCGAGTTCCCAAAGATCTCCCCTACTCCTCACGCATTAGAGCCATTCATAGCTCTTTCCTTTTGGGATGTTATTAGCAATTTTTCATGTCAGGCTGGATTACACACGTTACTTTGCATGTTGTAATGTGAATAGCACTGTGATTAATCCCCACAGGACGGTACGTCAGCCAACATTTTTCCCTTCTAGAAAGAGTAACCGCACAGTGTTGTTGGTTTTCTTTTAAATAAAGAAAATACTAGTGAAGTCCAGAGCCTGAAAATAAATATTTAAATGGATGGGTAGTTAGATTTTTCACTGGGCAATCATCAGCCAGCCATGTTAATTATGTGTCTGGGGGTAGCATTTCCCTGACCCTAAGTGATGGCAACCTATTCAGCGCATCTTTACACCTAACTGACTGAACATCTCTGAAGTAGGAACATCTGCAGAAAATGCTTCAGTGACAAATAAACTCCATCTACGTTGCTTTTAATAGAACCAACAATCCCTAGTATGAACCCGGGGCATTTTCTTAGCATCAGGTGGCAGCAGTCAATCAAAGAATCACACTGTACATTCACCAGGAGGAAAGACAATGAGGTCTGCTCAGGGGGAGGCTAGGTGGGTTTCAGGCTGAAGCCTCCACATCAGACTGTTTTAGAAAGAAATCACACTTTGTCGCATGCTTTGTCAATATAACTTAGCTCTGCTGCCAAGGAAAAAGTCACAGGCCAAACTTTCGGGTAGTGTAAATCAGCAGGGCTCTACCAGCCTCAGTGCAGTTACGCTGATTTACACCTGGTACGCATCAACCCCGTACCTCCTAACACAGCCCAACAACCACCACAGCGCCCCATCTCAAGCCCTGGCCACGTTAACACATCCCCTTCGTCTATGAAAACTGGGAGGGAATTAAAGCTCTCATCTGCTCTTGTCTATTTATGCTGTTTTAACTACTGGCATTTTCCTTGGCTTGAACAACAAACCTGAACTATTTCACTCCTGGGTTTGCATGTGCAACTACTATGCCGAACCATTTGGATTAGCACTGTGGGGGAGTGCTTTGTTAAAAATACTCAGCACAAACTATTTCTATGTGAGCAAAAGTATAGTTCCAATGTCTCAAAAGTTGGAGCCAAGTCAGACCTAACTCACACTTCTTTCATACAGAAGCATACGCAGCTGCAGAAAGCGATATGCTTTAAAAATACTTGTTGAATTTCTTTTCAAGGAAAACATTACCAAAAAGGCAGTGGTGATTGGGAAGGTGAGGGCAGAGCTTCAGCAGGTTAAGTCAGCGTTGCTTGAGGAAAATCAGTGAAGCAATGCTGATTTTAAGCCAACAAAGAGGATCAGGCTTCCCTTTCTGATGGCATGCATGGACTTTAAAAATCACCGTTGGGAAGGAGGGCACACTAGAAGTACATGTGTCTCAAGTTGGTGGCTGATCAGTGGCCCTTCACTGTTTTTCTCAGTACTGGGTTGTATTGTCTCTTGTATCTTTTATTAGTTAATTCATTTATTTTTTGGGTTGTGCAGCAAAGACTTTTTCTCCCTTCCCTCCCATTCCCCTCATCTCTTTCCCTCCCCGAGCCCTCCTCCTCTTCCCAGTTGCTTTACCTTCAAGGATGATTTGTTTTATTAAACTGACTGTCCCCAGCCTCTGCAGTACATAATAAAAGCCTGACATAGCAGCCTGCCTGCCTTCTGTGTCCTGCAGATACTCATCATAAGTGTCAGGACATACCAAGGTTAGCGGTCACTGGAAGTGCGCTCACTGGCTCAAGCCTTGCCAAACATGCTTGGCAGCTGAATGAATGTCACAGAGAATAGAAGGGGAATTACAAAGGTTAGAAAGAAGACAGCCTCTCTCTCTCTCTCTCTCTTTTTTTTTCTGGAGATATATAAGCTGATTTTTCACACTTCTGAAATAAACATCAGCTCATTCACAGTCCCTTTCCAGCACCTAAATCTCTCCCATTGTCAAGCAAACCTTTAATTTCTACCCAAGCCTTATTTCTTCATTAGCAAAATAAGATGCTTAATTCTCGCTTAATAGAAAAGGGGAAAAACACCAAAACCAAATGACAAAACAAGCCACCGGTCTGCTCAAAGATTTATATGTGTATTTCATGTCGTTAATCCTATTAAGGGTGGGCTTCTTCACAGTTAATCTTTTAAACTTTCAAAAATTCTTGCTCAAATGGTAAATCTAGGTGACAGAAAAAGCAATACAGATGTAAAGATCACAGAATTGTGAAAGTCAAGTTAAAACTGATATTCCAGAGAATTGTGTTTTGTTTTTTTACTATAAAAGGGCAATAAAATGCTGACTGTAAGAAGACAATGTCAAGGAGAAAAGGGTATTGGTATTTTGGATACTCTTGACTGCTCGCCTTGGAGAGAGAGTTATTCTTGTCACAAACCCTTTTGTCTGCATCTGCTGACTGCTTGCCTGTAGCCAGCAGCATACTTTAACTGTTTTGTCACCTCCTAACATCACATGCATCAGCTGTTGTGCTTTTGTTACGGGTATTGTAGAGCTAATCCACTGTGGCTGTTCTACTGTGCAGTAAATAAAACAGAAACTGCTTCTCAGACAATTCTGCATGAATATTTCAGATGGCTTTTACAACTCTGATTCACAAAATAAAATACACCCCCCCCAAACTAGACTCAGATGCCTCAAAGCTAATTGCATGCAATGACTTCAGGCATCAGAAACAACTGTTTTAGTTGGATAAATGAATAGCAGACCTTTCTAAAGTTATTCTTTAAAAATACTAAGCATAATTTCTTCCTTGCAATTTCACCTGCGTGTAAATTTTTTCTGTAGAACACTTCGGATTTTTGGCAGCGGCAATTTTGAAATATTTTGTGCTAACAAAATGCTTAAAACATCTTGGACATTTTTTCTTCCATAAGTGCGCAAGTCTGGGAAGTTTAGTTTATTTTTATTTGAGCGTCAAGTATTTTTTAACCATAGAAGTAATTTTACAAAGTTCCTAAACTTCTCCCTCCAACTTTCCTAGAACAGGGAATAAAATATTTACTTGGCAGTTCATTTTCTGCAGCCGATGATTGCTAAACTCCTAAAGCGGGGTGGCTTTTAGCGTGTTCACAGGGGCAATGGTAGCAAAGCCCAGCATGAGGCCTGAAGCAGAAAAGATACCCTAGGAAAGGAGACAAACAGGTGAAGTACTTTACCGAGCATTCATTCACCCTTGTGCACACATGATTCCTCTAAACAAACTCTCCTATCCCTGCTGTTTGTTAAGTAAATATTGATCAAGGAGAGACGTATCTCCTGACAGCAGTAGCACAAGCTGGGGACTTGTACTGCAGACAGAGTGGACTTAAATGGATAAACTCAGATGCTTTAGGAAGGCCACACAGCGATTACTAGATAAAAAGGCAAGAAGTCAGTGAGTTGGCTTTCCTTTCCCCTCTGCGGGGGGCTGGGACTTGGTTACACGGAACCTCCTTGATAGAAAGAAAAGTCATCTGCTCCCAGACACAGTCTTATAAAGCAAGAAGCCTGCGTCTTAGGTGCCCAAATGACTTCATATTTTTCTCTCTTGCCAGCTGATGCATTAATATTGCATGCAGTAAATGTGGAGTTTAAGTCCCTCTCCTTGAGCACGTGTGGGAGGCTACCAAGGGGCAGCTCCTCAGTGATGTAAATTTTCACTGCTCCATTGGTTTCAACAGAGAGTTTACATCCCCTGTGGATGGTCCACCTCTGGTTGTGCTGGGCTGGGGCACACATTTTGCTCAGGAGCACTTTTTTCCCACTTGTAGTCCAAGTGGGCAGTTCACTCTGATGCCTGCGGGATAAGGTACACAGCACCTTATGTAAGGGTGTCCAGTTTAGGCTGGCGTGTCAGTTCTTACAAGCAAACAGTGAAGATTTATTGGACTGATGTGTCTAATGGTAGTATAGCTGCAGAAAGCAGTAGCAAAATCGTCAAGTCATTAGTGGCTGTGATGTCTTGTAAAATTTCAGCAATAGGTAACAACAACCTCATTTTAGTAAACTACCAAAATTTGGGTGGATGTTAGAAGTAATGCAAGTGTTTCTTGGAGCAGATTTTTAAGCACTCCTCATAGATAAGATAGAAAGCCTCCGAACCACGTGCAAGGCAACCATAAAGCTATTCACCTTGTCTGGCGGGGCAGAGGGAGAGGATCAGACGTTAATTTTCAGTACGGGGTCCCATGTTTAGAAGTACCAAGACCAACGCAACCGTTCTAATATTGTAACAGCGTCAGACAACTGCTTGGCTGTAGCGCACAGTTCTGAAGATCCTTCAGACAGGAACAGCTGGGTTAAGCTCAAAACCTTTTCTCATACGATGTCTAATCTGCGTTAAACTTCAGCTCCATTTATACGATTAGGCTGGCCGGAGCGTACCTACAGACTTTGCCTGTGGTATTGTGCTGGAGTCTGATAGTGTGTTGTATTACTAATGTTCCAAGAGTAAACACACTTGTAGGAAACAGCTATAGTTCAAGGCTGCACTTTAAAAAAATAAATGTTTCATCAGTCTTAGCAAAGGAACAAACGGCAATAACACTCTGTATCATATTTTACAAAGCTTCAAAAGAACAATGTCCCGTTGAGTGAAATTCAGTAGCATTCTGTAAACATTAATTTAAGGAAATCAATAGGCTCTGTGAGCTAAAGCCATATTGCAAGATAAACTGGCTGGAGTGCTACTTTGTCAAACAGATTTTAGTTTTCTCGGCTAGATAAAGACGGTTTCAAAATGGGGTAACGTGTTGCAACCAAGGTTTGAAAACTATGTGGCCTTCAAACAGTCTGCTTGTTCCTACTACAAAGCTGGATAAACATACTTTAAAAATGATAAGATTGGGCCAGGATTGATTTTACTTTCAAATTTTATATAAAGTAGAATTCTTGGTGAGTGTGTGTTTGGATTTTTTTGATCCTAATTATGAGCAGAAATAAACAAGTGCAGCGCAGACAGCTCAAGATGTCAGGCTGCCAGGAGAGGTTAAATTATTTGGAGGTGGCTTTTTTTTTTTCTCTTCTTCTTTTTTCAATTGCAGGACATTATGGATTTAAAAAATCTTTATTCATGTTGACCCGGTGGGCAAGTCGTCTTGCCAAATAGGAAAGCCAAAATCTCTCGTGGACTTAGGATCAGAGGTCTTCAGCTGGTGAAGGCTGCTCACGTTGCAGAGCGCAAGGTCGTGGTAAGGGGAGGTAAACAGGTCGGAGGGGGTGAGAGGGGGAAGGCCAGATCACTCTTCTAGTTGGATGATCTAGACGGTGGCTATAGCGAGGGACTCCGCAGGGAGCCTCTTAACCCAACGATAAGGCATAAACAGCATCTATTAGACAAGTGATGGAGAACCTCTCCAGGATGATCAGCGAGTCCACTATCGGGGGAGCAGTCTCACCAGTAGAGCAATGCTGGGGCCAAGCCAGCAATAACGCAGTGAGGCATCACGCTACTTCTGAAGCCACTTCTCTGTGGGCTTGCCGGGAGGCTGGTGACACTGGGACCAGCCCCTTCCTTGCATGCATCCCACCGAGCCAGGGACCCCCCTGCTTCAACGAAGAGCTACAAGGCAGCCCACCTATGCACCGGGCCCGCCGCAGATTAGGGACTTGTGCAATTTGCAGCTGCTGGCACAGATCTGCCGCCCTTTTACAGGATAACGCTGCCCCGAGCAGCACTGCCCTACCGTTGGTTTTCCTGCGCTCGCAAGGGCAGCGTCTGCAATACCTTGCTGGTGTCCTGGCTCTCCTGCCATGTTTATCCAGACCGTCACCTCCCCTCACGCACATACTCTTTTCCCCAAGCGCGGCGAGCTGCTGCGTGGGACCATCTTAGTGCTGCGAGTTGGTGTGGCAGCATATCAAGCAGGAGGCTTTGGCTTCTACACAGAAATTGGAGGCAGGTTTTGGAGTAAGTTGCTACACTTTTTGGCGCGAAAGCCACGGCAGCATATGGCCCAATGTTCTCAGTTTAAGTCTGACACTTAACATTATTTAACAGTTTCTGTGTTAGGTGCTTTATAAGGTAAAGGAAATTAACAATTTTCAGCTAATTAGATCACTCAATTGGCTGAACATCCTGGACACCTCTTAGAAAAAAAACAGGTTGGCTCAGGCGATGGAAAGGCTAATGCCTCTTCCATTATCACTTATGAGGAGAGGGAAATAGTTGGAAAGGATGCTTTTATTTGAAAAACACAAATGAAAAATACCTCAACTATTGGACACTCCAGTAAACACACTTTTCTCCCAACCACCACCTTTCTAGAGAGCAGGGCGTCAGTTTGCCCACCGCTACATGTGTCCCGATCCCCCTGGCTACAGCAGCAGCTCGCTGGTGCCACCATGGTCTGCATTTATTGACTTCAAGTTTCCTCTCACAACTCCTGCTGTCAAATCTGTTAAGAAACAAATTTTTTGAAAGAGAAAAAGATGGACAAGAAACTGGGTGGCTGTTCAGTACGGTCTGCTGTCCCACTGTGGCACACAAAGAGAAGCCTACTCTCTCGCAACAGCACTAACAACACAGTGCTGAGCCCGGTGTTTGGGAAGTGAAAAATGTTAACCCAAGCCTAGCTCAGAAAAGAAAAAATATGAAAATATCAGAGGTTTCTTATTGCATTCACTGGAGCTGTTCTACTCTTTGTAAAAAGCTGGAAAACACATGCCCCTCACAGAATCACAGAACGGCAGGGGTTGGAAGGGACCTCTGGAGATCATCTAGTCCAACCCCCCTGCTAGAGCAATTGATTTAAGAATGTATTTTAAAAGTGCTTGTTTGAAATGAAGCTCAGATCCCTTATCCCTTGAGTAGGGTTTGGGACACTAGTAATCTACCGCTGGCTTACTGTTATCTCCTCCGCCAAGCTCACAAAGAGGAGAGAGAATGGGCATGGCTCTTACAAGGAAAAAACCTGACAGTGGGGCTGCTGAGATGCCTGATAATATCGGGGAAGTGAAAGTGGTAGTGCAGTGAAAATGGATACTGCATGATACATTAGATTTAATCACTTGCATTTCAATTAAGCTTTTCCACAAATAAAGATTGGGAAGTACTTTGCAGGCTCCCTGTGCGGCTGGAGCGCCAAGCGCCGTTGGTGCTGTGCGCCCCGGCTGGGCACACAGAACAGCGCTTCCGCAGCTCGCTCAGGCTGAACCCCCCCCTCCTGCCTCCCAGGGTCCTCCCTGTTAAGACCCATCTTCCCATTTCACAGTACGCGAGAGGCATCCTGCGCCGCACCCGTCACGGCATCGGCAGCACCCCTGGAGGATCTCTGTCCTGGGACTGCTGCGCCCATGGTTCAGGGGATGAGCCTATTCATCACAGAAACACAGCTACTCTCTCGTGCAAACACAACGGCCTTAGCGTGCTAGTTTTTAAGCACAAAACTTGGTAGGACTTGAGAGTAGAGTGGGCTAAAACAAAAAAAAAAAGACTTTCCATTTAGAATTTATTTAGACTTTTTGAAATTCAGTTCTCCCCCTTCCCCATCCTCAAAAATCTTCGGTAGCATTTTACCGGGGAGATGATTATCAAATTTCCTTTTCTGCCTTACTGATGAATTAGAACTGCATGAGATGTAGAGATTTCTAATGGAAACTCTGATTGCCCTTAACTTACTGCATTGCCAATGGCACTGCCGCAGAATGGAAAAATCACTAAGGCTCCTACGGCTTATGATAGGTGGGGGTTTAGTATGTGTTGGGAAATGTAAGAAAGAATCACAGGAGGGGTTGCTGTCACCCCCAAGAAGCTATGTCATACAGAAACTGAAGGAGAAATAAAACTCTCGCACACAAGAACAGGCTAACTAACTCAGTCCCATTGTGGTGAAATGCAATCTGCTACAAGAGGCTGCCTACAATGCCAAGCGGCGTACTACGTACCCTGCTGCCAAATTCTGGCAGGTATCGCACACACGCGCCCACAAAAAACCTGTCCAGAAAAGTGAGTACAGGGATGACCACCCAATTCTGGCTCTGCGGCGGGAACAGCAGAGAGGTTATTGCATACTCTCCTGGACACATCAGCCAGACGGGAATGTGACGTGTTACTCAGAAGGACCAGTAGGCACAGCCTGGACTGTGATGAGCAGGTATGTCTCTCACCAGCAGTACGTCCTCTGCTCTCATGATGTATTTCCATGAGTAAAAGAGCTGGGCAGGCAGAAACTGCTGGTTAGAACATGGATATAGAGGAAAAGTGGTTCATAGAGATTGTAGTGTGGGGAGATTTTACGTTCAGCAGAATTTGGCCCCGTAGATGAACCACTAACACTATAGTAGAAGTGACAATTAATGGCTTATACATCTAGAGTACATCTTATATATATAAAAACGTTGTAACAGTTAGTAAACATCTGTAATTGGTGTTGCTTGCTCACTCTTTCCACCTCTCTGCATTGCAGTCACCTTTGTCTTCTGTGTCTCGCCCTGAACAGCTCCAACTGTGCCTTCTCCCTCCTCAGTTTGCATGTGTTGGAGTGGGGGGAGTGAGGAGGGAGGTGGGGGAGAGCGATGGGAAGCAGGTGGCGTTTAATCAGTCTGGCAGGGAAACAGGCAGTCACCAGGGTCTTTTGGGGGTGGCATGAAGGTGGTAAGCATGCCCTCTGGCATCAGGGTACCTCCTTTCCTCCTTCCCATGGTTGAGGGTACAGGCAATGGAAGGAAATTGTGCGTGGTTATGGGCAAGGGGTGTTGCAAATGAAGCCCCAGCTCCACCAGCCCA
Organism: Phoenicopterus ruber ruber; assembly: GCA_009819775.1. Taxonomy (NCBI): domain Eukaryota; kingdom Metazoa; phylum Chordata; class Aves; order Phoenicopteriformes; family Phoenicopteridae; genus Phoenicopterus; species Phoenicopterus ruber. Next base: position 24,757,330 of record CM020217.1, read on the forward strand.
GGCTCCCCCGAGTAACTCTGACGAACCTCCTCCCAACATAACCACGCTTTTCTAGGCAGCCAGAGCCCATTGTGGTGGGATAAACTGTTCCATCTATTCCACCCTGAGCCACGCAGCTGGCTGAACTGGGCTGCAAACACCCTGTTACAAGCTTCCGTACAGGACCTGCCAGGGACCGGTGAGCCTCACAAGCCTGTGAGGTCAGAAGATGAAGTCTTATGTTCTAATGGACTGAGATCCCTCTCGTTTGACTCCTCTTTATCCCTGGCGGAAGGAAACGGTGCGACTCCAGACGGCACTGGATTAGATAACCTCGAGGCTGGGCCTCGTCTGATGGAGCCAGCCCTCTCTGCAATTGCATGAGATAAGCCACTCCGGCTTCCCCCTGAACACTGATACTCAGCACTTAAAGGGCTTTTATTTGCAATGTTGATTTCCCCTCTCTCCTCTAAAAACTTTCTGAAGTTGTAGACTACTGCTTTAAATGCATTTATGTGTCTACGTCACCGTTCTCCCCTAAGTCCCAATCAATGCAGCAGCCTTTCTGCTTAGCAACAGAGATCATGCCATCCTGGTCTGCTGCTCTCTACAAAGCCTCTCCATTAACTACAGAAACAAGTTCAAGGCCACATCTTTGAGTGCTCTGGACCACCACCTGGACACGGCTTCTTCTGACGCCACAATTCCACAAGAGCCTTGAAACTGCCCCCCCCGCAGAGGGCGGTTCACGAGTCCCTCCGGTGGCACACAAAACGACACAGAGCCCAGCTGCGTACCTTCCCCCTCTGCAGATAAGAAAGATGAACCTTGCCCCTTCCAGATCTGCAGGGAGAAATCATCTCCAATGCGTTGATTACCTTCGGCCAGCCCTTCTGGCTGTCCCTCTCTCTCTCTCACCCACACTCGCATGTCAGGAGGACGCTGGGCTCTTTCTCTGCACTATGAAACCTGGCAATACTCTAGTACTGCAGGTGATGGGCTCTGCGTAACTACAGAAAGTGATCCAGTACTCTGAAGACTCCCTCCCTCTTGGACTGAACAGTATTTCTTAACTTCACTTCTTGTGTTATTATTGTCACTTCAGTAGGATACTGAACCATGCCTACTTCACCTCCCAGGTTCTCTCTCTCTCATGCAGGTGAAGGACACACAGTCCTCATGGAACCCTGCAATATTCTGCTGTTACTTCCTCACAGCCTCAGTATTTCACCTTTACAGATTCAAGTATCTTTGAAAACAGCGTCCCCGTTGCGCTCCACACCAATGTTGGAAGGTCTCTCCGCAAGCAAATCTGCGCTGCCGCTTCTCTCTCAGACCAGGGATACCTGCTTTGAGAAAGGGCAGGACCCCAGAAAGCTGGGCCAGAAACCAGCGTGGGTCATGATGCTCCTAAACCTCTCCCACTGCTTCCAAAGCTTATGACAGTTTGCTAATTCACATTAAGAAAGCCTGACTCTCGTCCATTTTAAAACGCGTTGAAGATATCAAGCAAACAGTGTTCTGCATGAAGGTGACCTATTCAAAGTCCTATAGGACGGGCAATCCTATCTGTAAGACTTCTGTTAAAGTCAGTCACACAGCCCTGACCCCGCACTGTGAGACTGTATCGGCTGGGACCTCCTCTTTTGGCAAGCACGCCTTACAAAAATAAAAACAACGCCCCCCTCCACCCCACATCCATAAACATGATGGCTCTGTGGCTCCAAATCCAGGTCTGCATTTAATTTTTAGTTTTAAAATAAACAAATGAAACTTTTTTCCAATTAACATTTAACATATATTCACACACTTGACTGTGTAGTAACACAACAAAAGACAGCTCTTCAGCTGGCACAGATTAATTAGCTCCAATGATTGCTGGAGCTGATTTACACCAGCAACTGAGAATCCAGCCCAGAATTTAGTTCAGTGTCATGGAGAAAAAGCATGGGGTGGGTGTGATGAGGAGAGAAAAATCTTACAAAGCTAGTAAGCTAACCCACTATTACACATCTCTCTGGTATGACAGCTTAGATAAAGTTTAGAAGATCAAACAATTTCCTCAATTTTCACAAGACAAAATGTTCTATGCCCTTTTAATGTGACACATTAAAATGGGATATAAGAAATTTCAGCCGATCAGGTATCGTGAACACCCTCCTCCTTCACTGGACAGTGCTGCTTCTCCAAAAGTTCTGAGTGAGAAATTTAGCTATGTTGTCTAAAAGAAATTAAGAAAGTCTGGAAGAAACACGTGCAACTTGCATGTTACCCATTACCACAACTAGGATTTATTAAATGGTAAGAGAAATCACTGCTATCTTTTCCTTTTCTCTTTTTTCCTCTTTTGTTTTTGCAAATACCAAGTTTAAAAACGAACTGCCTAGCCTAACAAACTCTTTCTGTACGCAGGATGAATGAAAAAGCATTTCAGCTTGTGAGGGATAAGACTTTACAGGAGTGAGGGACAACATGGGTTAAAATTCACCTTGCTTCTCTCTCCTCATCTACGATGGATTTTTGGAGAATGACGGACATCTGGAAATCAGTTTTACATAGAAAAATAGAAAACAGGGAAGAACTAGGAAGATGAATAAAGGCTCATCACAGACACAAAAGACCAGAGCAAAAAGAAGCTTGGATTTGGGTATTCTTGTCTGGCAAGGAGGCAGGCAGTAAGGCTAATGAAGCATTTGCGATATGGGACGTATGCCAGCGTAACAAAGAAGATGTGCATCAGCTCTGCAGATGTGCCAAAGCCCCCAGAGCAAAATAATGACATAATCACCATCAGTGTCACAGACCAGACTGTACACAAGGTGACATGGGAGAGAATAAATAAGAGTCTTTAGAGGCCTGTAGTACACACACGGGAAGGAATAGCCATTCCTCAAAACTGCCACAAGAGAGTGGCGAGATGTTGGGTATAATGTGTGCAGCTAGGAAAAGAAATCTTGAATTGTGCAAGGCTAAGGCAGTATAAATTGGTGCTTTTTTCGATCTCCAGTTGACGTTTCAATTCCCACTACCCCTTGTTGAATGCAAAATGAAATGGCAGTAGGAGTCGGAAAGTTTGCCAAGTTTTTTGTTTTGGTTTTGTTGGTTTGGGTTTTTTTTTGGGGGGGGGGGGGAATGTTGTTGTGTTTGAGAAGAGGATGGGGCAATAAGGATGAGTATCGGTAAATAATTGTAAAAGAAAAAAAAACAAAGAACACCCCCCCCCCCCCCCCGAAAAACACAGCACACCACCACTACATGCACATACGTGCACAGGCACAGAAACCCTGCACCATTCAGCTGGAACGATCCTAGGATTCCCCCAAAGCAAAATTAGAAACAAACGAGGACGGGTTTTGCTTTTTTGGGGGGGTTGTGCTTTCTGGTTTACTGCTATCCATGAACTAAACCAGGAAAAATCCCACTAAAATATTTTTCCACGCTAAAAGACAAGATTACTATTTTATTGATCAGTAATAAAACACCGCTTAGGGCAATTTAGTACTTAACATGTTATTTGCGGTGGGGAGTAATCTGAAAAGCTCTGAGTAGCCTTAAATCATTTCACAACAGCTCTTCCTGCATAAAAGCAAGTGTTCGCCTCCGTACAGCTGTGTGATTTTGTGGTATATTTTTTTATAGGACTTTTGTCAATTTTTAAAGGGAACATCTGTTTGATAAAGTAGAACAACACTGGTAGTAATCCACAGGCCTAACTGGGCAAACTGTGAAAGAGCAGGAGGTATACTGAAGGTGCCAACAGGACTCTCACAGAAGGAACGCTCAAGTACGTAATTGTTTGCGGGATCTGGCCCTACAAGAGGAGCTCAGAAGAACAAAGCACTTGGCTTCACCAGTGTCCCTTTTCATTGCTTCTAATGAAAGATTCATAAGAATAACTTTAATTTTTTATGATCTTTTTTTGCATTACTGTATTAGCTGCATCTACTTTGTATGCCATTTCTTCTTAAATACAGAAAACCTGTTTCAAAATGCCAGGCATAATAACTTAATCAGTACAATAATTGATCTTGATTGTTACGCAGTCCTTCTTAGCAGTAAGGAAGTGAGATGGAGCCCAGAAAATGTTTTATATGATTATTCCTTTTCATTGCAAAGTGATGTATTTATGAAGAACGCAGGTGAAGGTCCGGAGTGGAGTCTTTTTTATTTTTTTTTAAGACGGAAAAAAATTATTAAAACCTCCCTAATTTGCTAGTTAAACTGTTCAGTGGAAGAATGATTGTATTTGTCCTTTTTGGCTTCGCCCAATTAATTGGAGCAGTAACATAACGATTGTTAATAAACAGCCCTAATTTGACTATACTTCTTCCCTATCTACTAACCGCACCATATCTTTGTTTAGCGTATCATCAGGGAAAACAAGGAAGCATGTATATAATTTTGTTCTGTTGTATATGAAGTTTAATAATTACGCCACAGAGGATTCTAAATTAATCGCAGAAGGCACGACAATATTAATAATCCGTTTAGCAAACTCCGGCGTCTTTGCACTTTGATGTTATGAGCAGAGACAGTATGAACTGTGGCAGTTTTTTAAATTGGGTGAGTGTTCGTTTCTGTTACAGCTTATACCAATGTTTTCTTTTATGCTTTTTCTACTGTGCACCTTTCTTCCCTCTAAATAAAAAAAACCAAACCAAAACCAAAACCACAGAACAACTCAACAAACAAGCCTGTGCTTATTTGGGTGCGTTTCGATCAAAGCTGACAGATCAAATTTTTCACGTATTTACCGAAGTTTCATTGCAGCCATTCTTCATAATTACAGCAGCGTTTTAATTTTTTTCCTCCCTTGAATAGGAGAGAAGGGGTTCTGAGAAAGTTTTTAATTAGCTAAATAGGTCTGTGTAATCTAGATGAAATAAACACGCCCGTTTGAAAGGGTTGTTAGAACTTTTCCAGCCATTTAATCCATAGATGGCTGAACACAATGATACCTTCCACAGAAAGCTACAGCCACCACCAGCAGCTGTTAGAAGAGAGCTTGCTCCCTGCTCCTATTGATAACCCTTTGTGGAATGAAGAAAAAGAGCTGAGGGAAGGAGAACTGAATGTCAGACAATAGACATCGCTACACACACTGTCTCTGAACTTTCCTCATCTCTGAAGGACAATTAATTATGAAGGCCTTTGGGGTAGGTCGAAGCAAGGGAAAACCTACTGCTGGCCCAGCACTCCAGCCGCTATCTCTGTGTTTGTTAAATGGTTGTGCCTGTTGGGGAACCAGAGTAGCAGCCACCAAAATAGCCAATAGATCATTTAGGAAAAAAGAGCAAAAGATTTTTTTATGTGTGTCTGTCCTTGTATAATTCTATTCTCACTGTGAAATCATCCATACACAAAACACAAGGACAATTTTTTTTTTTTTTTTTTTTTCAGAAGAGCCACAGGGTAGGTTACAGTCAGAAACGGCCTCTCAGTGGTGTGTTAAAAAGGATGGTCTTTTCACCAAATCATTTCACAGAGGCAAAACAGACAAACACAAAGAGTTGAGACTTTTTCTCCTACATTAAATAGAGTAACTGATAAGGTCAGACATATGATACCTAAAGACATGAATCTGTGAACTCTTGAAGTCAAAGGACTTCTCTGTGCAAAGGAACAATCTTTCAAAGGAAATAGATCATAGAACTCCACTGAATCCCCTTTAAACTTTATGAAGCAGGAGGAGAAAAAGCTCTAAGTAGGGAAGCTTGACAGAAGAGCCTTGAACTATTTTCTGAAGGAAAGATGAGACCCTCCCTAGGCTGCCACAAAACATCTTTTTTTTTCTAAAGGCTCTTCTGAACTTTGATATGTGCCAAGACACCGCTATTGAAAGCTGTATAATTATGTGCTATAGCCACTGTAGAAAATGCTTTGTTCACCACAACAAAGAACAATAAGCAAAGTAAAGTGACATTACACTGTATCTTTTTCTTTAAGAATGTTGAGAAAGGTCACGGTACGTTATAACTAATAAAGCTGTTGAGTAAGGAAGTTTAAAGTTGATCTTGCTGTGCTTAAATGTAACCCAATGACAAAAAGGCAGAGGGAACTAAAATTGTAATGACATTAAAAAATAGATCATATATCAACGTGCCAACTTCATTATACAAACACCTTGAATCCAAAGGACACAAACAGAAAAACCAAGTGCAGTCCTGCAACAGTATTCCTCTCGCGATTCTCTCCCTAATAGCTTCCAACTACCATCTGCAGTTCAACTAACTGCAAAAACTGATTAATAAGCATTAGTTGATACATGCAATGCACGGACCTTCTATTGCAAGCCGTGGATTTTGTTACTTGATTAAAAACCGGGTTCATTTCCCGTGCAGTTTCAAGGAAAGCTCTGCTGTTTCACAACAGAGCCTCTTCAAAATTAAAAAACAAAAACAAAAACAAAACACAAACAAAAAACAAAAGGAAAAAGGCCTGAGGGCATCAATTAAATTTCCTGAAACCAAAATTTTTAAGCGAAAAAGAAGTTCCATCTAGACACCTATGTTTCAGTTTTTCTTCAGAGGAATCAGGACAGTTACGTTTGCTATTCTCAAACTGCCAAAGCAGCTTTACCCTCCTTGCTGCACATCACCAGACAGCGGCCTTCCGACTTTGTCTTTAAGAATGCTGAGAACGACGTTGAAACGCTGCAACAATAAAGCCCTTGAAGGGGAAGTATACAGCTGAGGGAAAAAATGTGAGGAGTTTAATACTGAAACAAACAACTGTCCCGTTAGGCTGTGCCCACTGCTGGTACCACCAGAAGTGCAGAGACTGCCACGGCAGAGCAGTTTGTATGGAAAGAGCAATCTCTGAGATGGAAGTTAGCAAGTTACGGACTTGATTTTCTCTTCCCTTGAGGCCACTTTGCACTGCTCCGGTTGTGTAAAGGAGTATTAGAGTGGTTATAAATTGTACTTTACAGTGCCTGTGTATTGCAAAACCACTTGTAAGTGGCTTAGTTTAAATAAGAATCAGGTTCGAAGGCTTTAATCTCCTTTTGATGAACACCAATTCAGTTCAAGATGAATCCCGCAGATGAAACTGGGGAAGAATACAGGTTCCTAAAATAAGCACATGAGTGGCCAGAATTTTCGATAATTTAGGATGTCTTAATTTTTGGATGCAGTGCTGGGCCCACTTCATTTTCAGGGAATGGACTGTCGAGGACCTCCTGACAAAGTGGCTCTCATTACTAGATCTCCAGTTGAGCATCCCAAAATGGAAATGGCCTAAAACCATCATCACTTCTGAAAATTTTGGCAGCCAGCATTCCTCTCGAGGGTTCATAGGCCGCTTACGTGACTGGGTTATTACTTGGATTTTATAGGTGGTGTTATTTGAATTGTTTTACATAATCTCATTGATTTTTATGGGACTAACTCACAGTGCCTTAAGTTAAACATTCTGCTAAGACTTGACTACAACTGGTCTTAATTAGGTTTTTCCCACTAGTATGGTTTTCCCCTGCCAAAAGCAGAGCAAACTTCTTAAAAATGGTTTTCTCCCCCTTCTAAACGACGACACGTGCCGTAACTGGTGCTATGAAAAGAGGCAATCATCGCGTCAAGCCTCACTGTACCAAAACTGCATACAGTGTATTTGTGCAAATAACGCAGCTTGGCAGACGTTTCACTATTGTGATCAATCTCAATAACTACGTCTGCAAAATCGGGCGAGTTCCCGTTGAAGCAGCAGGCAGGCTGAGCTCAGAAAGATGGCGTGTGCGGGGGCTTGCTTTGGTGCTCAATTGCTCGCTACGCAGAGGAGCGTGGCGAGTGTAAGGAGTAGGCAGGAGGGCATAGAGCGAAATCGCTAGCACAGAGAGACCCTGGGACTTCAGAACGAAGACTGAGTCGTTAAATGTCCACAAGGAAAAGGAATGGGCATCGTGCAGAGAGATGTCAATACATGGAGAACAACAGTAACTACAAAAAAATGCCAGGGAACAAGGACGATGGAGGAGGACTGGGAGCCAAAGCAAGGCTAAAATCCAGGTATTGTCCTCAGGCCAATTTCTTCTATTTAAGTAAATAAATTGGAAAAAAAAAATCTTATTTATGGTTTTTAACCATATTTCTATTTTAACTCACAGCATGGTGTCCCCCTTGCTTGAAATCATCCTGCCACAGTCACAACTGTGGGCTCTGATGATCTGTGTTAGGATGGATTTTGAAAGAGAGTTACGAAATTATTTGGATTTTTTTTTTCTTTTAATGCATAGCAACAATACCTGACTTTAATTACCGCAGCTGGCATTCAAAAGCCCATGGCAACACCACAGATGAGACAGATATCAAGTGGCACAGCAAGCTGTCCTCTCTTTCTGACCAACTTCAGCATTTGTGCTGGGACACTGACATTTGTGGCTTTCATTCACCAGGACAACCCACCTTCTCCCTCCCTGGAAGAATGGCCCTGGAGCAGAGAAACATCTTCACCTTCCACAAAAAAATAATGGATTTTTTTTTTTTTCCGCCCTTTCAAAACTCAGATTCAAATTGCTCTGTGCAGCTCAGCACAGGTTTCTCCAGCTAGTCCTACTGCGAGACAGAGAAACGGGGAACTGGCTACAGACACACACGCACACACAAAACACAGGCAAAGTTGCATTGCGCTGGAGGAGGTGTTGTATCTGTCTCTGGCTCACAGCCACAAGGGTACAATGGCAAAGCTAAAACCGATAGGACATGTGGTTTGTTAAACATCTTATTTGACTTTGCTACAAGCTGTCAGTTCCAATGCACAGGGAAAGGAACACAGTATCACAGATTCCTGAGCAAATCAATGGCACAGCCTGATACGGACCAAATGCACATTTTAGCTTTATCATTTTTTCCTAATAGTCAATTTAGGAGTATTAAAGTATATGCACAAATTTCACCCCAGAAGAGATAAAGAGGGAGGGTTTAGGAACAGTAGTGTAGGTGATTTAAGAGAAACAGCGTATCAGACTAATCAGAAGATCAGCAAAGCATCATTGCAGTATGAGAGGAAGGAACTTTCATGACGCTAAATATGGCAAATGCTCAGTTTGCTAAATCTCTTTGGATCCAATTTCAACATTACAGTACTTGTCATTTTTGCTTTGCAGCTTGGGGGGGAGGGGCTGGGCATTTATTGGGAAAAGTTACATTGTCTACTTTAGAAACTGCACCATACACTTTAATGATCTCGTAACTGCTGGATCTTCAGTGCAAAACCAGGATTTAAACCTCTAGGAAATTCTCATTATACGAGATAACACAAGAAAGGCTGTGCGAAAGAATCTGCAAATCATCACCACTTATAACATCCCTTTCCCTTCATGATGGGGGAAAAAAACAAGGGAGTCCTTTCCTACCAACTGTTAGACCCCTCGGCCGAGATGAGGGGACTGTGATCACTAGCAGTGCCAAACATATGGGATTTATATTTTCTTATCTACCTGAAAACACCTATATGCTCCCCACAATTCTTCACTGAAGTAATCCATTTACATTAACACTGCAACTAATGTTTTGAAAAGGAGTACTAAGTGCCCCAAATCATCAAGGATACAAGAACCTTTGAGAGCAAAGAACATTTCAGCCTACGTTCTGCAAACAGAAAAAAGTTGCGCTAAAAAGAAAAAAAGCTTGAGGGAATTTAAGCACATTTTGACAGAAAAAAGTTGGTCACACTTATCTCCTCATGTATTTCCATTTGTTTTCCTGTATTTAGCTATTACCCCTTGGCGTACAGGCAGACCTGCCTCCCAGGGGTGGGAGTCTCCTGTCTTGTGCATGCGTGAGTACCTACCAGGGCCAGAGCCCTCAGAAGGGCCAGCGGGGGCCACGGCACACCAAACATGGAGTCTGGATGTTGTCATCAGCGGCAATCAATGGCAACCCCCTCAAGAAACATCCTTTTCCTCTCTCTTTCTTCATCTGCCCCTTCCATGCAACCATTCTCCCAGTAAACTCTGCATGCCCAGAAGAGGGGGAGGAAGAAGACGAGAAAGGACTTGGGGGTATTGGTTGATGAGAAGCTCAACATGACCCAGCAATGTGCGCTTGCAGCCCAGAAAGCCAACCGTATCCTGGGCTGCACCAAAAGAAGCGTGGCCAGCAGGTCGAGGGAGGTGATTCTCCCCCTCTACTCCGCTCTCATGAGACCCCACCTGGCGTATGGCCTTCAGCTCTGGGGCCCACAACACAAGAAGGACATGGACCTGTTGGAGCAAGTCCAGAGGAGGGCCATGAAGAGGATCAGAGGGCTGGAGCACCTCTCCCATGAAGACAGGCTGAGAGAGTTGGACTTGTTCAGCCTGGAGAAGAGAAGGCTCTGGGGAGACCTTCTAGCAGCCTTCCAGTCCCTAAAGGGGGCCTACAAAAAAGCTGGAGAGGGACTTTTGACACGGGCATGTAGTGATAGGACAAGGGGTAATGGCTTTAAACTGAAAGAGGGGAGATATAGATTGGATAGAAGGAAGAAATTCCTCACTTTGAGGGTGGTGAGGCACTGGAACAGGTTGCCCAGAGAAGTTGTGGATGCCCCACCCCTGGAAGTGTTGAAGGCCAGGTTGGATGGAGCTTTGAGCAACCTGGTCTAGTGGAAGGTGTCCCTGCCCATGGCAGGGGGGTTGGAACTAGATGGTCTTTAAGGTCCCTTCCAACCCAAACCATTCGATGATTCTGTAAGTCTTTGCTTGGAGACTTTTTTGCATCATCTGAACTTACATGCTGTGAAAACAAGCAGCGCTAAAAATCCCCTGGAAGGATTTTAGGCAGGAAACCACCCTCCTTCTGCTGACAAATGTCACTTTTCCTACAGGAGGGGGCTCATTATGCAATTTGACCCTGAGTGAAAGGTGCAGACAAAAAAAAAAAAAAATCAGTACCACCATCACTTTCCTACTCCACCAAGAGATGGGATTACTCGAGCCTCCCCCTCACGTACACCCTGTTCAAATGCATCATTACATCTGACTACCTGAACAATACAAACTGCCATCCTCAGCAGGGAGAAACACTCTCCCGTGGTATCGCCGAGGGTCAGCATGTTAATGATAACAATAGTCTGCTGAGCTACCAGGCTGGCCTGTAAACAGGAATCTTAATCAAAGCCACAAACCCGTTACAGCAGAAAACAGAGAGCATTTACTTCGAGTAGTCATTTTATCCTGCAGCTTGACAAAGCAAATGCATTTCAGTTCTATAAATCAAATGAAGGAAAGCAGAGGAAGGTAACTGCAAGTGTTTGATCACGCAATTACAGAGCTTTAGAAGAGCCGTGAGGTGACTTCTTTCACTACCATCCCTCCTAACGGAAACTTCAAAAAGTCAAAACTAAGAAACTTATCAAAAAAAGTGAGAACTTTTATCTCTTGTCAAGTCCTAGCGAGGCTTAAGACTCGAGCTACCAGGGCTAAAAAGATTAATTAGCGTCATTCAGGGATGTGGAATGCCCAGATTCCACCGGTCAC